>BQNB010041622.1:0-46639 GCA_026074375.1 Tanacetum coccineum
TGTTTATGTCATGAAATGGTACCTTTGAGAAAAAAATCCGAGTTATAAAAAGATAGATTGGCTATGAGAATTGCCTTAGTTGTAGGTACATCATCACAATCAGAATCAAAAGCATCAAGATCATCAGTTTGAAATGTTGCTGGAGTTGGGATTTCTTTAGATGCTTGAGCTGGAATGACTGTATCCCCATTATCTGCTAAGAAGGCCAATTATCCTAGATCCAAATAAGCTCATGATTCCAAGGATTCAGTCAACAACATCTTTTCCTTAAACCATGCTGAATTCTTGGGCCTTTTTGGCTTAGTGCATTTTCTAGCAAAATGACCTTCCTCTTGACAGTTGTAACATTTAACCACCCTTACTTGACTTGCAGCCCCTTACCTATTAACACCCTGATTTATAGCAGTGTTCCTTGCCCCATTGTTAGCATACCCCTATGTTTGTCTTCCCTAAACTGTTTGCACGATGACTCTTCCATCTTGAATGCTTGCTTGGTTCCTAGGATTAGACGAGGTTCTCAACTGATTATTTGTCTGTGGGAAATGAGGACCAAATGCTGTGGTTACAAATGGCATTAGCTTGTTCAAATTGGCAATTGGATCATTAGAAGGGTTAAAAGATGGAATCATAAGTCTTGAATCTAACTCTGTGGAAGATGATTGTTGAATAACAGGTTCTTAATAAGATTGTTGCAAAACAGGTGCTTGATATTGCTGTTGATGAACTTCTAGAGAAAGAGTAACAACTTGTGGTTCATACTATGATTGTTGAACAATTGGTGCATCGTAAGAACATTGTGGTGCCAGAGATAAGTAGTATTGTTGAGTGGCAGATGATAGTTGAGGATAGTACTAAGTCGGGTTCAAACACATTGGAGAATCAACAACCAAGGCTATCTGATATGGATACCTTTGTCTTGCTAAACAAACTTCATTTGCATGAGCTTTATGTTGCCATAGATGAGCATACAAGTGATCAAACTTAGTGGTATGCATGTCTTTTGCTAACTTAACATTCGTGACAAATTTTCTCCATTCAAGTTGAAGATGATTGACAAACTTTGTGTTAACTTGGAGTGGTTTCATTGTCATTCTAATTGTATGCATATCATTGATCAGCTGGGCAAACCGCATGTAATACAAATGAATTGTCTCTCCAGGCATAGACGTGAATGTGTCAAAATCATCATGCAACTTGGACTCTCGCTCTGGCAATGATAACTCTGAACCTTGAATAAGTAATTTGACTTTATCCCAAATTTGCTTTGCATCTTCATTATGATTAACTAAATTGTAAATGTCTTGAGGTAAACCTTGCAAAACAACGTTTGTTGCCTTGATATCAACTGATTCACGAATCTTTTCTTCATTTATAAGATCAGCGTATGTGCGTGCTCTTATTGTTGCTGGAGTAGTTTTGTTTCTAGGTTCTACCATTGTTCCATATTGGAAAGATCCGTTGAGAACTGAGTCAGCAAGTAACTTGCCATGATCCTTGCCTTTAATGTACAACAGCATACGACTTGCCCATGAATTGTAATTAATCTTATCGAGCATAGGAGGATGGTTGTCAACCCCGACAACAATGACATTTCTGCTAATGATACTTGTTTTGAATTACTTTAAATGTGAAATGAAATTATTTGATCGATTCAGTGATTGATGAGAATTATGTTAAAGTGATGTTGTTATAAGTGATTTAGTCCTTGTTAATTAACAGGATTTTACTAATCTTGATTAAACCAAGAAAATAAGTTAATACCTCATGGGATTTTACTAATCAAAGATAAACCGTTGAAATTAATTTGTTTTTTGAAATCTCACAAACCTCAGTGTCACAAACCTCAAGAATATGTCACAAACCTCAGTGTCACAAAACTCAGGAATATGTCACAAACCTCAGAATAGTAATATGCACAAACCGCAGACACAAACCGCATTGACTAAATGTGCACAACCCGCAGAGGAATGGAATTTTTGACAGAGTTTTGTTTCCTATAAAGTAACAAAGCGCAGAAAACTTGCTAAACATGTATGTCACAAACCTCATAAACATAAACCGCATGATAGAATTCACAAACCGCAGACACAAACCGCAGTGATTAAATGTGCACAAACCGCAGAGAAATGGAATTTTGGATAAAGTTTAGTTTCCTAGAAATGTAATAAACCGCAGAAAACCGTAAAACCTGTATGTAACAAACCGCAAGAAAGTGTTATACAAAAAACGCAGGAAATAGTGCACAAACTGCAGACACAAACCGCAGACACAAACCGCAGAAACTAAACGTGCACAAGTCACACTCTTCAAACACAAACCGCAGTCTTCATACACAAACCACAATCTTTAAACTTGTCACACCCCGACAATGGCGGAAACTCAGGTGCGCAACATAATGATCAATCATAACACAAGATACAATATAGAGAAAACTACAATGCATAAACTTCAAGTGTTACGAAGACCATCAACCTCGAACAACCTCGAGTGATGTCCCAAATCACAATCAAATCCGCAAATTCTTACAATAACCAATAGCCCACACAAGGGGTCCAAATCCAAACTTATACCAAAATCTTCTAAATACTAAAACTAAATAAAATAAACAAGCAAGACTTCATATGAGAAATATATACGGGATACTTCTATCATAAATCACAAACTTATTCCTCTTTCACTTCACTTGAAAATGATACTCGAAAATGTCAACAATAATGTTGGTGAGCTAGTAGGTTTGACCTTAAATCCAAAAGATGTGCCAATATTTCAACGAGTGGACAATAGTGCAATATGACAGTGAATATATGCAAACAAACATAGCATCACCGCTAATCAATAACCATATGTCACTTACGCACCTTAAGGGCCTACCAGCTAGAGCACTAAATTAGGGCAAGACCACACACAAACTAGGGTGGGCGTACCCAACCGCTCCAATAATCACACAAATACTGAGTAGGTGTACCCATCTGATCCAAACAATCATACAAATACTAGGATAGGTATACCCCATGGCAAATCCTTGCAATACAACAGCCCTTTGCCATGCACCGCATGCTGAACAAATCACAACCCATGACGATGCAACACACAGTACAATGCCAAGTAAAAACATCACAAATATTCAAATGGGCAAACATAAGCACCCTAATTAGGACCCAAAAACAAAATCACGTTTCGCACAGTTAAAAAAATAGTTCAAAACACATTTGAGTATCATTTTCCCTCAACGGAAAAACAGTAAAAATGGGGTTACGAGAACTCACCTCAAGCAACTGTCTCCAATGGCAAACTCAATTCACAAGCAAATGCAACGACGTCTACACACAACCTAATCCAGTTAATGTCCCATTTTAAGTCACTCATTCCCAAAACAGTTTTTACGTTTGATGCATAGATGCTAGACGCGTTGTACAGTTACCCGTAACAATTTAGTGGTGTGATGGTTGACGTCTCACCCTAAAATATCTTATTAATCCGATATCTCAACGATACATACTTATACTATTTAAAGAAAATAAATAAGTAATATAAGTAAATATTTATAATAAATAATTATAAATATATCCCGATAAGTCCATTCGGTAACCTTAGTTACCGTAAAAATAGTCATAATATGGTTGAAAATAAAACGTTTACTCATAATAAACATATTAGAGAAGTTTCGAGAAAAATTATATTTTTCATCTTTTAGTGAATTTATTAAGATAATAAAATAATAAAATTTTATTATTTAAAATAAAAAAATCATGTTCTTAAGTAAAATTTCTAAGTGTAAACTTTTTACAAAATTTTAACATGACTCGTACGTTTATATAACGTTTTCCAAGGTTTCAACCCTTTCTATATCAAATACACATTTCACATTTCGACACGTTTCGAACAAGTTTCCCAAATCATTAAAAAAATCCGCTGACACTTATCAATGTGTTTTCCTCAGACACGTTCAAGTATCATTAGTAAAACTCATTTCAATCTTTCAAAAGTCCGTCAAACTCTTAAACGGCTAAATAAAGCTTATTGGGCTTTAAGGCCCAATAAGGATCCATTAAGGTTTTTATAGGTCAATAACACGCTTTAAGCCCAAAACCAAGGCCCATTAGTATATATAAGCTAGTTCGATAAGTAAGAAAATAACCCGGACCATATTAAGCCAACAAGGCTTATTTGTGCTTAATGGGCCGTGAGCCCAAAAGCTCCAAAAACTAGTCCATAACTTAAAAATAAGCTAATAAACTAAGTTATATATTCGGTTAGCACCGTAAGCCATAAAAACAATCCACGAGTATACGTCATACCACGTAAATAATCAAAATCACCTCCCTTGTGATTCCAAAATAAGCCGAGTGCATATAAGCTCAAAATAAGCCACGAAAAGCCCACAAAATAAGCTATACAAGTTATTATACAAAATAATTTATCTAGCAATATATGTTTTTCAGTCATCACGGCCACAACATCAAAACTATAAAACCCTTTAATTTCTTTTTAAATCCGACGCAAACCGAACACAACCTTTTATCCGTTTCGTTTTCAAAAATTGATTTTTACGACGATCAACTTGTACAACTAACATCTATGCATCAATATAAACCCAAAAATACAAACAAAATTTAAATTTAGAAACTTATAAGAAAAGAGGGTTCAAAAGCGAGACGAACGCGAACCGACTACCCAAACGTAGTTTTTATCAATACCCGAACATTAGAATCAACCCGGAAACACTCTAAACCATCACGTTCTTGATCAAAGTTAGAAAATAAGGGTGTTTGTTTGTTTGCTTGGTTCGGACGCACAAAGACACACACACTTATGTGTGAGTTTTATTTTTTTGAAATGTGGTGAATGAATGAGAAAATAAGGGTAAAAGAATATTAGTACTAATTCTTTTTAGACAACATTGCTTAAAAATACCCTCCTTGCTTAGCTTACACGAATGGGATCCAAGGGGCTCGGGTTCCCTTCTTTTCGTGTCAGAATCACTTAAAAACTCATAAAGCTTGATCGTAAAATTTTCCCCAAAGTTAATTAGCATTTTTATTCACCTTAAAAATACTTTTCCAATAACTTAGGGCCCGTTTGGTTCAAGGATTCTTGAGGATTCTTAAGGAATTGGAATTAGATTCAAATTCCAAATCGTGTTTGGTTGAAATACGGATGGAATTGGAAGTGATGGAATCTTAAACATTCCTTATACTAAGGAATTAAACATTCCATCACTTTGCATAAAGAATGTTTAATTCCTTTTTTTTTGAACGACAACTTTTTATTAAAAACTAGCAAGGCGCTAGAAACATTACATCGAAATTAAATAAGGGTTCTTATACCAAAACTCCTTAGAGATAAAACTGGAACAACGATTAGTGCACCAATTAAAAGAACAAGAGACTATGTCGTCGAAGATCCTTGAACGCCTTGGAGGAACATCATCAAATAGGAGCCTATTCCGAAAGGACCAAATAGACCACCACGCTGTAAGAAAAACACCCTCCAATAAAGATTTAAGCTTAGACGAAAGCCGAGTTGAAAGAAACCAAGCATCCCAATCTGAAAAAGAAACCATTGCTGTCCATGGGAGATTCCACCATCGACAAATCAAAGACGAAAGATCTTTTGCCATTTAGTATAAGGAATGTTTAAACTTTTACTTTTTTAAACTTTTAAATTTTTTTTAAAACTTTTATAACGTAAGGTTTTTTTAAAAAGCAAATCTTTTTTAAAAAAGTAAATTTTTACTTGGTAAATTTATAAAAAATAATTTTTTTTTAAAAGTAAACAAAATTTAAAAAGTAAATTTTTTTATAAAATGTAAATTTTTTTTTTAAAGTAATTTTTTTTATAAAATGTATTTTTTTAAAAGTTAATTTTTTTAATAAAGTAAATTTTTTTAAAAAAGTATATTTTTACTTGGTAAATTTAATACTTTATAAAGTAAAAAAATTTAATTTAAAAAAAATATTTTTTTAAATAATGTAAGAATAAAATTTAAAACAATTTTTTTAATAATGTACGAAACACATGACATATTTTGAATTTTGTAAACCAAACAGAAATCTGACATGGAATTTTATTTCTTTCTCCTAACCAAACACATGACATATTTTGAATTTTTATATTCCAATTCTTTAAGATTCTCAATCCTTAATAAATTCTAATTCCTTGACAAAACATTCTACGAACCAAACGGGCCCTTAGAGTATTTACCTGACATATTTCCACGCTTTATTCCCCAAAAACCATATGGACAAGTAACATACGTGTCGGACTCAGTTTTTGCATTTCTCCAAAATTCACGGGTCAACCACCCGAAACTTAACTAACAAAATAATAACCTCAACAAAAAGACTATTAATACACACATGAAACCATAAGCCTCAATCTCAACAAAATCACCCACTGTCAACACGGTACACTATCTACATAAATGACAACGCTTAATCGTCAACATTACATAAAAATGAAATATTCCACAATCACAAAACAGAGGAGCAAAAATGTCTCTACTTCTCCCCCTTAAAAGAATTTTGACCCCGAAATTCAACTACTAACATTACTAAACAATTGCGGGTACTTAAGCTTCAACTGATCTTCACGTTCCTATGTGAATTCAGGACCACGTTTCGAATTCCACCGAACCTTGACGATGGCAATCCTACTACGCTTCAGCTTCTTGAACTCTCTTTCTAAAATTTCCATAGGCTCTTCCACAAAATTCAACTTGGCATCAACTTGGATCTCATCCAAGGGCACTTGCAGTGTTGGATCAGCCAAGCACTTCTTAAGGTTCGACATGTGAAACGTGTCATGAGCACTATCTAACTCCTCAGGCAAATCTAACCCGTAGGCCATGGGGCTTACTTTCTTAATAATCTCAAAAGGTCCAACAAATCTAGGTTTTAGTTTCCCTTTCTTCCCAAAGCGTACCACACCTTTCCAAGGCTTACCCTTTGAGTTAAAACATAGGACCACCTACAAATAAACTCTAGACGGCTTTCCCAGTATCTCTCCACTTATCAACATAACTTTTTCTGACGATTACGTGCAGCCTTAAGTCTATCCTTAATCTGTGAGATCTTCTTAGTGGTCTCCTATACCAACTTAGGTCCTATCAACTGACCTTCTTCAACCTCAGCCCACATAATTGGCGAACGACACTTTCTACCATACAATGCCTCAAACGAAGCACATCTCACACTGGAATGATAATTATTGTTATACGAAAACTCAACCAACGGAAGATGAACATCCCAACTTCCTCCGAAGTCCAGGACGCATGATCTAAGCATGTCTTCCAAAGTCTGAATAGTACGCTTACTTTGACCATCGGTCTAAGGGTGGTAAGCTGTACTCATGTCTAAACGAGTTCCTAATGCCTCTTGCATTGACTGCCAAAACCTCGACGTGAAACGACTATCATGATTCGATATGATCAAGATCGGCACACCATGTCTAGAAACTATCTCATTCAATACAATTATCCAATCTAGTCATCTTATAATCCCTCATACATAGAAAAAAATGAGCAGACTTAGTCATTCAATTCCATAATGACCTCAATTCATCATGCCCACACAGTCCAGAAAACTAGTCATAAATCCATGGATATCCTTTCTATTTTCTATTTAGGATCTCAGGTTGCTGCAGCAAGCCGGATTGAGCTCTATGTTCAGGCCTTAACCTTACCAACAGTCAAACACTTACTCACATACATAGCTATGTCTTTCTTCATACCCGACCACCAATACCTATCTCTAAGGTCATAATACATCTTATCAGCTCTTGGGAGACAAGTACATTTGACTTATAGCTACGTCCAAAATCAGGGTTCTCACATCACACCCTTCAAAGAGGCCCATATTCGATCCAGAGTAGTACTAAGTCCCATCACATCTTTGTTCTATCATCTCGTCCAAACCTTTCTGTAATCCTGTAGACTCATCCATTGCCTCCTTCTAAGCCGCCAGTATCTTATCCTTGATACTCGACTAAAGGGTCATATTCATAGATCTAATACACTTATGACTTACTCAAATTCCTTCCTACTTAGGGCACTCAGCCACCACATTCGCCTTACAGGATGGTACGAATCTCACAGTCATAATTACAAAAATCACTCTATCCAGCGACATTGTCGCATATTCAACTCTTTCTGACTAAAGATATGCTGAAGACTCTTATGATTTGTATAGATGAAACTCTTTGTCCCATACATATAATGTCTCTAAATCTTAAGGGCAAACACAACTACTCCTAGTTCCAAATCATGGGTCGTATAATACCTTTCATGAATCTTCAACTACATAGACACATATGCTATCACTTTAACCCCCCCCCCCCCCCCCCCCCCCCCCCCCCCCCCCACCACCCCCCCCCCCCCCCCCCCCCCCCCCCCCCCCCCCCCCCCCCCCCCCACCCCCCCCCCCCCCCCCCACCCCCCCCCCCCCCCCCCCCCCCCCCCCCCCCCCCACCCCCCTTTCCCCCCCCCCCACCCCCCCCCCCCCCCCCCCCCTTTTCTGCAACAACACGCAGCCTTGTCCTAACCCGGCGCATCACAATTCACACAAGTACTCTGGTCATCGAGCAGCGAAACAGGCGCGATTATACAACTTTATCCTTCAAAGTTTGAAAAGCCCCAATTGCTTGTTCCTCACCCAACAACAATCGAAAGTCTTACATTTCTGAGAAAAGATTGAAAGAGAACAAGGCGTATGTGATAAGAAAGTTCACAATGAACCTACTGTAATATCCAAGCCAATCTAAAGAACTAACGTACGTCAGTCGTTAGTTCCAGGGCTTTTCAAATCTAACAGCTCAAATACCTAACCTAGGTCTACATGAATCCCATTACCATTTATCACATGCCTAAGAAATTGCACTCCTCTTAGCCAAAATTCACACTTAGAAAACTTACCATATAGTTTCTCCTTCTTGAGCAGTTCCAAGACTAACCTTAGGTGTTCTACATGATCCTTCTGAGTCTTAGAGTAGATTAAGATATCGTCTATAAACACTATCACAAAACTCATCAAATAAGGCCTGCAAACTCTGTTCATTAAATCCATGAATACCGCTGGTGTGTTTGTCAAACCAAAGTCATTACTGTGAACTCGAAATGTGCATAACGAGTTCTAAACACAGTCTTTAGAATGCCATCCCTCAATGCACTCTCAGACAGATGTCATCCCCAGACCTAAGATCTATCTTTGAGAAAAACTGCGACCCTTGCAGTTGGTCAAATAGATCATTAATCCTAGGAAGCGGATAACGATTCTTAACAATTAACTTGTTCAATTCTCTATAGTCAATACACATCCTAAAAGCACCATCCTTCTTTTTCACAAACAATACAGGTGCTCCCCAAGGAGATGAGCTTGGTCGAATGAAACCTTTGTCCTGGAGTTCCTTGAGTTGACCCGACAACTCCTCTAATTTAGAAGGTGCCAAACGATAGGGAGAATTCGCAATCGGTACAGCTCCAGGGATTAACTCAACCCAGAACTCAATTTCCCAAAGAGGTGGCAATCTTGATAAATCATTCAGAAATAACTTGGGAAAATCTCTAACCACAACAATCTCTTCTTGTTTCTTATCTCTAGTCTTAACACTCATCAAAAGTCTTGCTTTCTCTTCTAGTCTTTCTCCTAATACTCTAAGCACCTTGCTATCTAGTAGTGGCATCCTTACTACTTTCTCATGACAAATTATTTCAGCCTTATGATTAGATAACCAATCCATACCTATAATCACATTAAAACTCCCATGCCCGAATGGTATCAAATCGATGTCAAAGATATGACCCTCGATTTCTAGTTTGCAACTCTTAATAACCTTATTAATCTCTACTAGCTCCCCGCTAGCTATCTTAATCTCATATCTAAAACCTAATTCACTGGGCTCTATTCCTAACAGAGGTTTAAAAGTAGTGGAATCAAAGATTAGAACGTCGGCCGTATTTAAATAAGGTAGTGCAAATATCATTTTTTCAAAAGTAAACGTACCGTCATACAAGTCTATCGGATCCTACGAGGGCTTCTCTGCTCCCAACATAAATGCCCTACCCCTAGCTTGGTTCATTTGGTTTCCACGACCCTGACCCCCGTTATTAGCAACAACTTGGTTTGGACGGTTTCCTCCCGATCCTTGTGCTCTATTCAATCTAGGACATGCCGGTTTGAGATGGTTGGTACTCCCACATTCATAGCATGCTCCACGAGCAGGTGCTGGGTTTCCTTACATTTTACTGGGTTCACAATTTCCTAGGCACAACCAACAATCCTTTGGCAAAATGACTCAGGGCGGTAAGTGAAGCATTACGACAAGCCCTCGGGTGCATGGTAAGGAGTTGCAGGTGTACACTTCGACAAGGCCCTACGTATTCTCTCTTCCTACAGGGTTTGCGGTTATAGCAAAAGCATTTCCTAGTTCTAATCCTCTTATTATATCCCCTACCATTCTTATCCATACCTAGGTTCTCCACATTGTCCCTCTTTTCTCAACCTTCTTATTAATTGACCCAGTCCTAACAGCCTCATCGGTCAGTGCACCAGAAATCTGCACAGCCTTCTGCATAGTCTTTGGCCCCATTGCTGTGTCACACCCCCAAACGGGGCCTAGTCAGAAACGGGGGCGTGACGTCATAATACACATCACACAAGATACAAAAAACGACCTCTATGGGTACGTTTAAAATCCAACATCGCTGCATTGATTAAAATAGTTAAAGTTTTACATAGGCCCAACGATAATATGCGGAAGCGAATGAAAGGTTTTAAAGTTTAACAACGATGTTAACATAGATAATAATATTTCTTGAAAATCGGTCCAGTGCAAGGCAACACCAACAAGCAAGCAAAGACATCCATAGCTAAGCACCTGAGAAAATCATGTTAAAAACGTCAACATAAAGTTGTGTGAATTCATAGGTTTAAATTTAATATTAAAAGTGGACCACAAGTTCACAGTACGCACATGACAGTTATAGGAGATACAACTTCACATAAAAATCATTTACGTTTGCACTAAGCTCATGACACCGAAGCTCAATTTAAAATAAAGCATTTTATATGCCAAATAGTATTCCTCGTCGTAAAGGTATCTGACCAGGATCACCTATTGACCTTCCGACATGATATAAACTGTTGCTCGGACCTCCGAAACTAGTAAGCGCTACTTACCCGAATAGGGACAAGTAGTCCCAATAGATCTATTTACAACATTCGTGCTTACTTAACCAGTACGGTCAGTTAAGCAATTGACGGTTCATGATAATTCGGGCATTAGTGGTCTAATCGCTACTTAGGCAACACATAATCAGGAAAAGGAAACGTAAAGTAATTGTGTCCATAGTTTAAAAAAACAAGTCTCTCATCCCCCCAAAATAGTAAGTAAAAGTAGTAAAACATAGCGGGCTAATGAACTCACCTTAGCAAAAATGAAGCAAATGATAACACACAGAAATAGATGATATAGAAATCTAGCCGCGACCTACGAATAATAACGCGTCTCAGAAACCGCATTATGCCAATAAAAAAAAAACAAAAAAAAAAAAAAAAAAAAAAAAAAAAAAAAAAATAAAAAAAAAAAAAAAAATAAGCAAAAAAAAAAGAAAATAAAAAAAAAAAAAAAAAAAAAAACAAGCACACAAAAAAAAAAAAAAAAGAAAAAAAAGGAAAAAAAACGAGAATGAAAAAAAAAAAAAAAATAGGAAAAAAAAAAAAAAAAAAAAAAACAAAAAAAAACAAAAAAAAAAAACAAAAAAAAAAAAAAAAAACAAGGAAAAAAAAAAATACAACCAAAAAAAACCGAAAAAAAAAACAAAATGAATTGCACAATAATGTTCATCACCAAAAGACATCCATGTGTGTTTGCTTTAGTTTGAATTATCAAATCAAGACAAAATAGAATCATATAAGTTTTTTTCGTTAAGTTTCGGCGTTTAACAAAAAATTACTATTTTTAGAAAGTTTCTATTATAGGAAAGTTTTTAGTTTCAAAACGTTAATACCGTCACATATATTTATTAAGTTTCCATATATTCAAAACGCACTAACTAGCCTTAATCGCTTAACTTCTATGTCCGTTTCGAAATATTACCAAACTTACTATTTTTAGTAACCTTAACGTGCTTCCTAAAATATGTTAACGATGTCTTTAAATGATACGAATCAATATATATGTGTTACTATATGTTTCGCTAGTGTTTTAAAAGCTCAAAATATCTTGAAAGTGTCTGAAAACCTATTTTACTATTCACATCAGCAACTATTTATTTGGTTTTGCTAAAAAATGTTTCAAGTTTCATTTGGCTATAACTTGGCCGTTTTAACTCCAATTTTAGTGTGCGATATATGAAAAACTATCTATTCGAAACGAGCTCTCCAAAAACTACATTTACGCCCAATAAAAACATTCCTAAGTCGCTCAAAACCTCAAAACCATTTTGGATCAGCAACATCATTTTTCGCAAACGCTTTCAAAAATCACACCAAACTTCACAATAGTGCTTAATCTAGCCCAATCTACATTCACAACTAAACCAAAACAAAATCACACCTAAAACTAACCTAATCTTTTCATTTCTATTGTTGCAACTCTCATCTTACCAAGAACATATTATTTAACTAGTGAAACAAAGTAATATCATTATTTATAAAATCTTGTTTTATAATCTTTCAAAAATAAAAACACAACATATGGATGTATGGATCTTGAACATATATGAAAGAACATAAGTAAACCACAAGAAAGATTCAAGACACTTACAAGAATGAAGAACAAGTAGATGAATCACAAGATCTATACCCCAAAATACTAGATCTATAAAACCCAACAACAAATCTTGAAACCCTAGTTTATAAATTCTTGAAAGACCCTTGAAATCAAAGAACTAATACTTCACAACACCTTAGACATGACTAGATATGAACTAATACTTCACAACACCTTAGACATGACTAGGTACACAAGGGCAAGACCAAGCAAAATTTTTATGGTTCATGACTTATACTCTTATTTGTATTTTTTTTTAGGTCAAAGGTGGTCATTTATCTCTTACACTCTTGTAAGAGATCACATGTATTAGTTATCATGATAAGTGTGCATGAGGATGACCCTCTCATGTGTCACTTTCACACACATGCATGGGATTTTCAAAAAAAGATGCCTTTGATTTAATTTCAAGGCTTATGGTTGCATTTGGTTTGGTTTAGGAGTCCGATTTTAATAGAGGGGGAGGGTTGAATGAAATTTTTGACTTAGAAACACAAGATGGATATAACTAAAGTTTACACGAAAAGATTTTGAGTTTCTGAGGTTCCGTTAGGTTAAAAACGCGAAAAACGTAATTTAAACGTCAAAGCGTAAAAATAAATACCAGGAGTGCGCGTAAACTACGAAACACTTAGAAAAGATAAAATAACTCATATAATATCTAAACTAATCAAAATCCAAAGTCAAAACGCGTCTGATGACTTTTTTCAAATTTACGCGGGTTAACTTCCTGGTAAATCGCCAGATTCAGCCGTAACGTAAAAATGTCAAAAATAATGATCGGAAAAGTTTAAAATATTGACTGAAATTTTTAGGGTGTGACATGAACCATCTGATAAAGATCCTATTATTGATAACATCATTGAATATCAAAAATTAATTTGTAAACCGATTTACTTGACACACACTCATATGTTGTACACTGCCTTAGTTAGTTTATGCATAAGACTCTTAAGTCTCATCTTAAGATCGCTCTTAAGGTTTTTAGTCCAAAACTCAAAAACTAGTCCATAAGTCTTAAAATAAGCTGTACGGAACGCTACGTAATATTATTTTTGTAACTACCATAAAGTCTATATAAATAGTCCACGAACATATGTCATACCACGAAAATAATCAAAATCACTTCCCTTGTGATTTTAAAATAACACGTGAGCATATAAGCTCAAAATAAGCCACGAAAGCCCTCGAAATAAGCTATACAAGCTATTATACAAAATAAGCTATCTAGCAATATATGTTTTTCAACCATCACGACCACAATATTAAAACTAACAAAACCTTATCCTTGTTTCATTTTATTCGAACCCCCAAACGCACCCTTTTGTTCATTTCGTTTCTAAAAATCAATTTTTACGACGATCAACGTGTACAACTAACATCTACGCATCAATATAAACCCAAAAGGACAAACGGAATTTAAATTTGAAAACTTACAAGAAAATCTTCAAAAATATAGATTTCGACACGAACCGGACAACTCAAACGTTGTTTAAAAGAATACCCGTACACTTGTAAACACAACCGTAGTACTTCTCAGTACTTGATCAAAAGTTGAAAATTTATGGGTTTGTTGGTGGACTTATATCCGGACCACACACAGCACACATTTAAGTGTGTGTTTTGTTGAAAACTAAAAGTGTGAGAATGAATTGAGAAGTTGGTTTGTAAAATGTGTATAATATGTGTACACGTGGGAACAGTCCTATCTAAAAATATGTCATCCTATCCACTCTATGAGACTTGGACCGGCCATGGTATCCAAGGGGGGCTCGGGGTGTCGTTTTTGTGTCGGGATCACTTAAAAGCTCGTAAAACTCAACCGTAAAATATTTTCCAAATTTACTTAGCATTTTTATTCAATTTAAAAATACTTTTTTTCAATAACTTAGATATTTACTTGGCATATTTCCACGCTTATTCCACAACAAAGTCATTTGGTGACATTAACGGTCCGGCCGTAGGCGTGTCGGGACTCATTTTTGGCATTCTAAAATTTCACCTATTGGTCCACACCACCCTGAACTTTACACTAACAAAATATTAAACCTCTAAAAGGACTATTTATTCAAATAAACGCAATAAATTTCCACAGATTCTTTCAACAAAAATGACACCACCGCCAACGCGGTACAAAATCTTGAATAAACTGACAAACCGTCAAATATCACATAGGGACTAAAAATTCGCGCATATTCATAACACAAAATAGGGCAAAGGTTACGGGAAAACCGCCCTCCTTTTTCCTACAAAAACAGAAAATAGAGAAAAGATGGAAAAATGGATCTCCACTAAACGCTTAGCCACAAGGTTCCAAGGCATTTTTTTTGGTTTTCGACCAATGTTTTAAAAAGTTGTCATCCGATGATTTAGGGGGTCCAGTAATGGAAGTGTGGGTGAATGATTAGGTTGGGTGGGAGACATAACACGTGGGTATTGGGTAGGGTCATTTGAATGGTCAGTGTTTAGGGTAGTGCATGTGAATTTGGGGGATGGTATCAATTGCACTGTTTGTAGGGTCGGATTCGTTGGCATCTTAAGAGGACTAGCCCAGACTGTGTTATTTTCATTTTTCGGGTGTAATAATGGTTGGGCGATGTTTTACTGTTGGTTCTCTTTAAATACTAAGCACCGTTCATTATCATGACTATTAATCTCTAACTTTTTTTTCCGTTAAAACAAAAATTCCAACATTATTAAAAAAATTTATGCCTTTAAAAAAACATATAAATTTAACCTCAATATTTTTATTTATTTTTTACACATAGAACTCTTCGCACAAAACTTTCAACCAAATCATATTTCCACATTCTAACTACAAAAAATGAATCCCAACCAACCATAAAAAAAGAAGAAAGGGTCAAACACACTAAATGCTCAAAAACGCAAGGATCAACAAAAAAACCAAATACAGAATAAAACCTCATCTTCTCTTATTCCCGAAAACACACAATTATCCATACGCATATATCATCCATCAACCAAACATCAAACACCAACCAAACTTCATAACAAATCTCAAAACACAATTTACCAACAATATCTATCATTGTCAATCACATTATACACCTTCTGAACAAACAAATGTAATTTCACCCAAAGTTCAAAAACTTCCACAACAAAACTCCAACATACTCCAACAAACTCAAATTTCCCCACAAAATCTAAAACCAAACTACCAAACATCCTCTATCCCCGACAAACAATCCCAACAACAACCCTAACAACAATACACTTTAGACCGTGAGACGAGGATGGAACATTTGGACCCGCGAGACTTCAGCGAGAGTTGAATTGATCAACGCTAGAAAAAGCACGAGGACTTGAAGATTCTAGCAATCAACATCAACGAGGTGGATCATGTTTGACGCGGATATCATCGTAGGAGGAGAAAAAACGAATTCCGGGGTCTTGTATTAATCTCCAAATCTAGTTTTAGTTTATGTACTTTTATTTTTACGTGTTATTTTAATTTTATAATTTATATACTTTTTTATGTTACGTATTTTTTTAATATGTTTTACTTTTATGCTAATTAAGCGTTTATATTTTAATTAAATGTGTTTTAGTCTTTTTATTTTTTAAATAACGTCGAAACAAAGAATATCATTATAATGCACTAAACCAGCTGGTGTTATCCCGATAATGTGTCGAGTTGAGGTTTGAGATAATATGAATGACTTTCACACGCCGAATAACCCGTCCAAAATGGGCACAACACAATGTCACCTTATAATTTTATTCAATTTGATAAGAATTTCTTCATCTACATAAAAATTTGGTTTGTGACTCTCTTTAAACACTTTCAATATGAAAGCAGGGTCGAAACAAGGAAACGAGTACAAAATGCGAGGTAAAAAAAAAAATTACCATAAAAAAAGCACAACAAAGAAAAAAACAAACGTTGTTAACACCAACAGCGTCTTAATAACATAAGAAATAAAATATGTGCTTGTTGATTCGAACCCCTAACTCAGTCGGATTAAAAGGTTAAAAACAAACACCCACTACATTAATTTTCGACTGATTTAAACCAGAAATAATTTAATTTTATCAGGCTAATCTAAAACTAGGACTGTTTTAACAGTTTCAGACTTTCATTAATTCTTAACCCATAGCTTAGTATGTACCCTAAGGGTCTATAAATACTATTCCTCACGTAAACCCCCAAATGCCACCCATAAGAAATTACGCTCAAAATGAAATACTGAAACAGTTAAAAACAGATCCAATAATATATATTAGCCTAGATAAAATTAAACTTTAAATCTGGTTTAAATCAGCTCTACAATCTAATGTAGACGGTGGTTTGTTTTTTAACCTTTTAATCCGACTGAGTTTATGGGTTCGGAATCAACAAGCAACATATTTTTATTTCTTATGTTATTAAGACGCTGTTGGTGTTAACAACGTTTGTTTTTTTCTTTGTTGTGCTTTTTTTATGGTCATTTTTTTTACCTCGCATTTTGTACTCGTTTCCTTGTTTCGACCCTGCTTTCATATTGAAAGTGTTTAAAGAGAGTCACAACATATCTTTATGTTAGATGAAGAATTTACAAATTGAATAAAATAATTAAGGTGACAATTCGTGTTGTGCCCATTTTGACGGGTTCGGGTGAAAGTATTCATATATCTCAACCTCAACTCGACACATTTAGGATAACACCAGCTTTTAGTGCTATAATGCATATTCTTTTTTATTTATTTAAATAAAACAACACATTTAATTAAAATTAAATTTCATTAATAAAAAAACATATTAAAAAAATACGTAACATAAAAAGGTATATAAATTATAAAATTAAAATAACACGTAAAAATAAAAGTACATAAACTAAACTAGATTTGGGGATAATACAAGACCCGGATTCGTTTTTTCTCCTCCTCGATGATATCCGCGTCAACCAGATCCACCTCGTTGATGTTGATTACTAGAATCTTCAAGTCCTCGTGCTTTTTCTAGCGTTGATCAATTCAACTCTCGCTGAAGTCTAGCGGGTCCAAATGTTCCATCCTCGTCTCACGGTCTAAAGTGTATTGTTGTTCGGGTTGTTGTTGGGATTGTTGTCGGGGAAGAAGTGGGTTGGTTTAGATTTTGTTGGGAAATTAGATTGTTTGGAGTCTGTTGAGTTGTTTCGGTAAGTGAACTAGATGAAATAACATTTGTTGTTCGGGTGTAAATTGGTTGACAAATGAGATAATGTTGGTAAATTGGTTTGAGATTTGATATGAAAGTTGGTTTTTGTTTTGAGTGATGAAATATGCGATAATTGATTCGTGTTGGGAATAAGAAAAATTGCAGAATTCTGCTAATTTGAGTTTGTGACTCGTTGAGCATAGAGTTGACCCATGGTTGGTTGGGATTCATTTTTGTAATAGAAGTAGGAAATATGAGGTAGAAATTATAGTGGAAGCGTGTGTAAAAATAAATAAAAATAATGAGGTAATTATAAGATTTTTAAAGGATAAATTTTTTAAAAAAGTGGAATTTTTTTTAACGGAAAAAAGTAGAGATTAATAGTCAAAAAACGGCTAGTATTAAGAGACCAACGTCCAACCATTATACAACGAAAAATGAAAATACCACCGTCTGGGCTAGTCCTCTTGATGCCAACGTCGACCCGTCAAAGTCCCATGTGATTCCTCGCACCTTGGCACTGGCTCGTCGATAACGTCAGGCAATGACACGACAATACCCTGTGTTATGGTCATAAGTAGATGTAAATCTAGGCAGTTAGGGTCGATTGATGCGGATGTCATAGGGTTTTTAATTGGAAAACCAAAAAATGCATGGAACATGTGGGTTGCGTTTAGTTGGAGAACATTTTCCATCATTTTCTATTTTCCTGATTTAGTAGGAAAAAGGATGGGGTTTCCAGTAACCATTGCCCCTTTTTGTGTTATGGAAAATTTCTCCATTTTTATCCTTTGACTATTTGACGTTTGTCAGTTTATTCAGATTTTGTACCGCGTTGACGGTGGTGATTTTGTTAAGAATTGTGGTAATTTATGGTTTATTGTGAATAATAGTCCTTTTTAGAGGTTATTATTATGTTAGTTAAGTTCCGGGTGGTTGACCCGTGAAATTTGAGAAATGCCAAAAAATGAGTCCCGACACGTCCGTTAATGTCCAAAATGAGTTTTGGGGAATAAAGCGTGGAAATATGTCAAGTAAATACTCTAAGTTATTGGAAAAGTATTTTTAAAGTGAATAAAAATGCTAAGTAACTTTGGGGAATATTTTACGGTTGAGTTTTACGAGCTTTTAAGTGATCCCGACACAAAAACGACACCCCGAGCCCCCCTTGGATACCATGGCCTGGTTCCAAGACTCAATAGGAATAAGATGCCAATTTTTTAGCTTTAGGCTGTTCCATTACTTTACCACTATATTCCCATTTTTACAACCAACATACATCATTCAAAAACAATTCTCCCATAATTATAAGATTTCACAAACAACACACACTTAAATGTGTGTGACAGTCGATAGCGTCCGAAATACAGCCACCAACAAACACCATATATATTTTTCCAACTTTGCTCAAAGAACGAGTTACTACGGTTGACACAAAGTAGTACGGGTATTCTTTTAAACAACGTTTGAGTTGTCCGGTTCGTGTCGAAATCTATATTTTTGAAGATTTTCTTGTAAGTTTTCAAATTTAAATTCCGTTTGTCCTTTTGGGTTTATATTGATGCGTAGATGTTAGTTGTACACGTTGATTGTCGTAAAAATTGATTTTTAGAAACGAAATGAACAAAAGGGTGCTGTTTTGGATTAGGTTCGAATAAATAGTTGAACAATTGTGATAAGGTTTTTTGTTAGTTTTGATATTGTGGTCGTGATGGTTGAGAAACATATATTGCTAGATAGCTTATTTTGTATAATAGCTTGTCATTCGGCTTATTTTCGAGGAGCTTTCGTACAGCTTTTCATTGAGCCTATATGCTACACGTGTTATTTTAAAATCACAAGGGAAGTGGATTGAATATTTTCGTGGTGATGACATATGATTCCGCGTGACTATTAATATAGCATTATGGTAGTTAACAAAATACTATACGTCGCGTACTACAGCTTATTTTAAATGCATATGTGTACCTAGTTTTTGGAGCTTCTTGTGACTCACGCCCAATAAGCACAAATAAACACTGTTCTATTTCGGTTTGGCTTATTATGGTCTGGGAAAACTATCTATTTATAGTAAGAAGCCTTATGAATAAAAATATCATAGGCCACCTTGGATTTGGGCTCGGATCGTATTTTGGACGTACAATAAAACTTAATGTACCTTGTTGGGCCTTAAAGCCCAATCAGCGATATTTATCGTTTTTAACAAGAGTTTTTTGACCAAGTACCTTTTGAAAAGACTGAAATGTATTTACGAGTGATATTGAACGTTATTTTGGGAAAAACGTTTTAGTAAACGTTAAAGATTGAGATTTTGGAATTTTGTCAAAAAGTGTGAAATGGTAAAAAGTGTTGAAATTAAGGTTTGAAACCTTTGAAAACGTTATATAAACGTACGGGTCATGTCAAAATTTCGAAAAAAGTTTATACTTCGAAAATTTTACTTACGAACATAATTTTTTTGTTTTAAATAATAAAATATTATTTTATTTATTTAATAAATTCACTAAAAGACAAAATATAATTTTCTCAGAAACTTCTCTAATATGTTTATTATGAGTAAACGTTTCATTTTCAACTTTATTATGATTATTTTAAGGTAACTAAGGTTACCGAATGGACTTATCAAGATATATTTATAATTATTTATTATAAATAATTACTTATATTACTTATCTATTTTTTTTAAATAGTATAAGTATGTACGTTTTTAGCATATCGAGATTGATATAGCATATGGGGATATCGTCATACCATCACATCACTAAATTGCTTAAGTGTCCTACATTTGTACAACCTCCATCTAGCCACTATGCATCCAAATTTGATAGACTAGTTTTGGAAATACAAAAATTTAATGGGACATTAACTGGCGACTACGTCGTGTTCGGCACGTCGTTGCATTGCTTGTGTGAGTTGAGATTTTGTTTCTTCACGACTTGCTTGAGGCTCGAGTTCTCGTCAGCCTCATTTTTCTATTGTTTTTTTTCGTTGGGAGAAAATGATCCTCACTAATGGTTATTTCATTAAACCTGTTTTAAATTGACTGTGCGAACAACGTGGTTTTGTTTTGGGACAACATTAAGTGCTGTATGATTGCGTAAGTGTAATATATAGATGTATGTGATTTTACTTCATGTACTGTGGATAGGAAAAGGCAAAGGGTTTGGTTTTTCTTGCATGTACAGTGATTTAGCTCTTTGGGACAAAAAAGGTCTTTGGATTTTCAACTTGCATGACGCCAACCGTGTTCTGGCATGCAAGGGTTATGTTCCTGCCCCCTAGAAATAGTGCTCCGCAGGTAGGGCCCTAGAATCGTAAGTGAATATTTGCTCAACCGACTAGCGTGGATGCTAGGGCAGGATGAGCGACTAGCGGGTATGCTAGGTCGTGTTAACATGATTAGCGAGGATGCTAAGTCATGGGTAATTCTCATATATTCACTATCATATTGCACTTTTGTCCACTATTTGAGATATTGGCACAACTTTTGGGTTTAAGGTCAAACCCATAAAAAAAAGAAAAGCTCCACCAACATTAATATGATGAGTTTTCGAGTTTAATCATTTTCAGGTGAAGTGAAAGAGGAATAGGTTGGTATTATGTGATAGCAGGCTTAGGAGAATCCCGTGTGGATTTTTCATGTGAAGCCATGCGTGTTTATTTGTTTGGTTCTTAGTATTTGGAAGTTTTGGTTTAAGTTTGGATTTGGACCCCTGTGTGGGCATTGGAAATTATAAGTATTCATGGATTTGGTTATGATTTGGGACCATCACCTCGAGGTTTAGTTCGAGGTTGATGGTCTTCGAAACACTTGAAATTTATGCAATGAAGTTTTACTCTATATAGTCAACTTGTGTTATGATTATTTTGATCATTATGTTGCATTCCCCGAGTATCCCCATAGTCGGAAGGTAGGACATGATGTAATCAGAAGCGCCAAGGTCTAGAGAAACTAGTGGGTTGGACAAAAGAACTAGTAACCTATAGATGCCGTCACAGTTCACACTTGCGTATAAGGATCTATGTGACGCGGTGTGCCCAGTCTTTCGCTTGCTTTCGTGTGTTCGCGTTTGGTGCTTTAAGGTTATTCAGTCAATGAAATGTGTGAAATGACTTTAATACTGAGTACGGTTGGTACAAGATGCGGATATAAATGCGGTGGCCAACGTAGTTATAAAAGTATCACAACTTACTCGTAACTTGGGCAATACCCGATCACACAAAATGATGATTGACATCCACACACACTAAGGGGGTAATATGTTTATAATTGTGTTATACATTAAAATATTCTATATATATGTTAGTCTTCCTACTTACCTAAACCGTTGCCTATGCTTCTCGCCTCATGTAGAATAATCGCCGCCAAAGATGATGACCTGAAGTGCTAGCTGCCTGTTGCCTAATAACGAGGGCGGGGTGAACGGGTTGGTATACCGTGTGGAAGAGATATAGGACACTAGGTGATGTAAGTGATGAAGTTTTTGACGAATTAAATGTCCAAGAGGGAAAGACCAGGGGTTGGTGATGCAAATGGGAATGTAGAGGGAGTCAATTGTAAATGTATAGGGAGTCCAATGGCGGTGCAAGCAGGAGCACCCGACATCTCGACGACATTTCTACCAACAATAACAGAATCTCAAAACACAACCATTTTAGCTCAGGTTGGTTAAGCCAAGGAAAAATTGGAAATCAAAATGGAAATGTGGTAATGAGAACGGTTCATGAGAACGTTAGTAATCGTGTCTAAGTGAATGGCAACAGTGTAGTTGTTTCATATAAGGAAGTTCTTATCTTGTAACCCTAAGAATATGAATGCGGTAACGGGAGGTGCTTGTAGTTCTTCATTTGGTGATTAAGAAATGCGGAGTCCCGTGCAGAATATGGAGTGGTTGTAGTATTAACCAAAAAGTGAAATACACTGCTGGTTCATTTGTGGGTAAGGCTTTAATGTGGTGGAACTCTCAGATCCGCACGCTAAGCCGGGAAGTTGCTGTTAGTATGTCATGGAATGACTTTAAGTTTATGATGATAGAAGAGTTTTGTCCTAGTCATGAGATGCAAAAGTTGGAAACTGAGTTGTGGAATCACGCCATGGTCAGGGCTGGCCAAGCTGCGTATACCGATAGGTTTTCATGAGTTGGCTAGTGTTTAGCTCCACATTTAGGCCTTACGATCCAGAAAAATTAGGAAGATGAGAGATACTTTATTGGCCTGTCTAGCTCCAAAAATTATCATGGCGATGTGTGGGGCAGCGTAATCCGGAGCCCAAAGACTATGAGAAGGATGTACAGATTCTTTGGTCGCACTGACCGACCTAGAGCTGTTGAGGAATTGATCAATTAAAAAGGTTTAGACCAAGAGAGGAAATGCGTGGACAACCTAGCAAGGATAACAGAATGGTAGGGATTGGTAGATAAGTAGGACTAGCGATGGGAAAAATGCTTTTGCTACAACCGCAAACCATGTAGGAAGAGAGAATACGGGTGCTTGGCCCAAGTGTACCACTTGCAACTCCTTCCATGCACCCGGAGGGCCTTGTCCTGGCACAATGCTTCTCAACTGTAAGCCCCCCAGGTCATCTCCTAGTCAAGGGATTGACAGAGATGTGCCCTAAGGAGAATGTAAACCCGATAAATGTAAGGAACCCAACACCTGCTCGTGGAGCATGCTATGAATGTGGGAGTACCGACCATCTCAAACCGGCATATCCTAGATTGAATAGAGCACAAGGACCGGGAGGAAACCGTCCAAACCAAGTTGTTGCTAATAACGGGGGTCAGGGTCGTAGAAACCAAGGGAACCAAGCTAGGGGTAGGGCATTCATGTTGGGAGCAGGATGTGCAAGCTCCCAGGGTGACCGAACATTGTGCTCTGGTACGTTTCACTTTTGAACAATCATTTTGCCACTACCTTATTTGACTCTGGTGCCGACTATAGCTTTGTTTCCACTACTTTTATACCTCTGTTAGGCATAGAGCCTAGTGAATTAGGTTTCAGATATGAGATTGAGATAGCTAGCGGGCAGCTAGTAGAGATTGATAAGGTTATTAAGGGTTGCAAATTAGAAATCGAGGGTCATATGGGTTTTTGACAATCGATGTTGATATCCATTCCATTCGGGAATATGGAGTTTTCGATATGATTACCTAGGATATGGATTGGTTGTCTAATCACAAGGCTGAAATAATTTTTCATGAGAAAGTAGTGAGGATACCACTACTAGATGAAAAGGTGCTTAGAATATTAGGAGAAAGATCGAAGAGAAAGCAGACCTTGATGATTTGCTAAGACTAGAGATACAGTAAAACAAAGAAGAGATTGTTGTGGTTTAGAGATTTTCTTAAGGTATTTCTGGATGATTTATCAGGATTGCCACCTCTTTGAGAAATTGAGTTTCGGATTAAGTTAATCCCTGGAGCTGTACCGATTGCAAAGTCTCCCTATCGTTTGGCACCTTCTGAATTGGAGGAGTTGTCAGGACAAACGCAATAGAACTTCAGACAAAGGTTTTATCATTCGACCAAGCGCATCGCCTTGGGAGCACCAGTTTTGTTATGAAAAGAAGATGGTTCTATTTAGGATGTATATTGACTTAAATATGAATTTGAACAATTTTACTGTTAAGAATCGTTATCCGACTTTACTAGGGATTGATGCGATCTAGTATTGAACCAAACTTGTAATATGGTCTCCAAGTTTTATCTCAAAGATAGATCCTTAGTCTGGATACCGTCAATTGAAGTGCATGAGGATGATAAACATTCCAAAGACTGCTTTTAGAACTCATTTATGGACATTCTCGAGAGTTCCATAATATCATCAATCGCCCTTTAGATGCTGACTACGCACAAAGCGGTATTCATGATTTTGATGATAGAGTTTTGTAGGCCTTACTCTTAGAAATAACGTTTTTATGATATGGTTTATAGACTGATATCTTAATCATACTCCTAAGACCCGGGAGAGCATGTAGAACACTTAAGGTTAGTACTTGGAACTGCTCAAAGAGAGACCACTGCTAAGCTAATCAGTCTTATTTCTAAGTGTGAATTCTGGCTTAAAGAAGTGCAGTTCTTGGGCATGTGATTAAATGATAATGGAGGATTCATGTATTCCCTAGTAAATCGAAGCGTTGCATCATGAAAACTAGGAAAAGCCCCTAGAACTTCGTCTGAGGTTTCGCTCTTTCTCAGGATTGACTGGCTAAAATATCGTAGGTTCATTAAGTACTTTTCTAAGACAGCTAATTCCTTACTAACTCTCTGACTCAGAAAGGTATGACTTTCAATTGGGGTAAGGAACAGTAATTGGCATTTTCAAACTATAAAGGATAAGTTTTGTGTAATGCGCTCTGGTTCTAGCTCTCGCGGTCATCCTGATGGACCGAAGACCTTTTAATGAATCTATCTGATTGCTCGATGGACCAGAAGACTTTGTGGTGTATTGTGATGCGTCCGGGTTAGGACTAGGCTGCGTGTTGATGCAGAGAGGTAAAGTGATAGCATATGTGTCTATGTAGTTGAAGATTCATGAAAGGTATTATACGACCCATGATTTGGAACTGGGAGTAGTTGTGTTTGCCCTTAAGATTTAGAGACATTATATGTATGGGACAAAGAGTTTCATCTATACAAATCATAAGAGTCTTCAGCATATCTTTAGTCAGAAAGAGTTGAATATGCGACAATGTCGCTGGATAGAGTTGTTTAGTAATTATGACTGTGAGATTCGCTACCATCCTGGTAAGGCGAATGTGGTGGCTGATGCCCTAAGTAGGAAGGAATGAGTAAAGCCTAAGAGAATTAGAGCTATGAATATGACCCTTTAGTCAAGTATCAAGGATAAGATACTGGCGGCTCAGAAGGAGGCAGTGGATGAGTCTACAGGATTACAGAAAGGTTTGGACGAGATGATAGAACAGAGAAGTGATGGGACTTTGTACTACCTGGATCGAATATGGGTGCCTTTGAAGGGTGATGTGAGAACCCTGATAATGGACGAAGCCTATAAGTCAAAGTACTCTATACACCCAGGAGCTGATAAGATGTATTATGACCTTAGAGATAGGTATTGGTGGCCGGGTATGAAGAAAGACATAGCTGTGTATGTAAGTAAGTGTTTGACTTGTTTGAAGGTTAAGGCTGAACATTAGAGCCCATCCGGCTTGCTGCAGCAACCTGAGATTCCTAAATAGAAATAGGAAAGGATATCCATGGATTTTGTGACTAAGTTTTCTAGGACTAGTAGTGGGCATGATAGAATCTGGGTCATTATGGACCGATTGACTAAGTCTGCTCATTTTTTACCTATGTATGAGGATTATAAGATGGATAGATTGGCTAGATTGTATTTGAATGAGATAGTTTCTAGACATGGTGTGCCGATCTTGATCATATCGAATCATGATAGTCGTTTCACGTCGAGGTTTTGGCAGTCAATGCAAGAGGCATTAGGAACTCGTTTAGACATGAGTACAGCTTACCACCCTTAGACCGATGGTCAAAGTAAGCGTACTATTCAGACTTTGGAAGACATGCTTAGATCATGCGTCCTGGACTTCGGGGGAAGTTGGGATGTTCATCTTCCGTTGGTTGAGTTTTCGTATAACAATAATTATCATTCCAGTGTGAGATGTGCTTCGTTTGAGGCATTGTATGGTAGAAAGTGTCGTTCGCCAATTATGTGGGCTGAGGTTGAAGAAGGTCAGTTGATAGGACCTAAGTTGGTATAGGAGACCACTAAGAAGATCTCACAGATTAAGGATAGACTTAAGGCTGCACGTAATCGTCAGAAAAGTTATGCTGATAAGAGGAGGAAGCCTCTAGAGTTTAGTGTAGGTGACTATGTTTTGCTCAAAGTGTCGCCTTGGAAAGGTGTGGTACGCTTTGGGAAGAAAGGGAAACTAAAACCTAGATTTGTTGGACCTTTTGAGATTATTAAGAAAGTAGGCCCCATGGCCTACGGGTTAGATTTGCCTGAGGAGTTAGATGGTGTTCATGACACGTTTCACATGTCGAACCTTAAGAAGTGCTTGGCTGATCCAACACTGCAAGTGCCCTTGGATGAGATCCAAGTTGATGCCAAGTTGAATTTTGTGGAAGAGCCTGTGGAAATTTTAGAAAGAGAGTTCAAGAAGCTGAAGCGTAGTAGGATTGCCATCGTCAAGGTTCGGTGGAATTCGAAACGTGGTCCTGAATTCACATAGGAACGTGAAGATCAGTTGAAGCTTAAGTACCCGCAATTGTTTAGTAATGTTAGTAGTTGAATTTCGGGGTCAAAATTCTTTTAAGGGGGGTAGAATGTAACCTTTGCCCTTTTTGTGTTATGAATATTTCATTTTTAGTCCTTTGACTATTTGACGTTTGTTAGTTTATTTAGATATTGTACCGTGTTGACAGTGGTGATTTTGTTGAGAATTGAGTTAGCTTATGGTTCATTGTGTATAATAGTCTTTTTTAGAGGTTATTATTATGTTAGTTAAGTTCCGGATGGTTGACCCGTGAATTTTCGAGAAATGCCAAAACTGAGTCCCGACACGTCTGTTAATGTCCAAATGGGTTTTTGGGGAATAAAGCGTGAAAATATGTCAGGTAAATACTCTAAGGGCCCGTTTGGTTCGTAGAATGTTTTGTCAAGGAATTAGAATTTATTAAGGATTGAGAATCTTAAAGAATTGGAATATAAAAATTCAAAATATGTCATGTGTTTGGTTAGGAGAAAGAAATAAAATTCCATGTCAGATTTCTGTTTGGTTTACAAAATTCAAAATATGTCATGTGTTTCGTACATTATTAAAAAAATTGTTTTAAATTTTATTCTTACATTATTTAAAAAAATATTTTTTTTAAATTAAAATTTTTTACTTTATAAAGTATTAAATTTACCAAGTAAAAATATACTTTTTTTAAAAAATTTACTTTATTAAAAAAATTAACTTTTAAAAAAAATACATTTTATAAAAAAAATTACTTTAAAAAAAAATTTACATTTTATAAAAAAATTTACTTTTTAAATTTTGTTTACTTTTAAAAAAAAATTATTTTTTATAAATTTACCAAGTAAAAATTTACTTTTTTAAAAAAGATTTGCTTTTTAAAAAAACTTTACGTTATAAAAGTTTTAAAAAAATTTAAAAGTTTAAAAAAAGTAAAAGTTTAAACATTCCTTATACTAAGGAATTAAACATTCCTTATGCAAAGTGATGGAATGTTTAATTCCTTAGTATAAGGAATGTTTAAGATTCCATCACTTCCAATTCTAAAAAAAAAATCTTTCCTTATTAGGTATGATGCTTCAAAATTTTTATTATTTTTGAATATATGTTTAATTAAAAAGCTTATAATTATCCTCTAAAAATGGATTATTTTGGTGGAGAAATTTGATGAAGAAAAAAAACACATAAAAATATATGTGTCAAATTTATAAAAACAAAAACTTTAAAAAAAGAGGGGTAATTAATAAAACTTTAGTGGTTTAATTTTAAATAAATTATATAGAGTCAAGTGTAAATTTATAAATTTACAAATTTTATTATAATTTAAAAAAAAGACAGATAACCCCTTAAACTTTTATATAACTTATAAAACAGTAAAAATAAAAAAAAAATTATATATATAAAAAAAATATACAAGCCCCGTGCGTGCACGGGGATTAAAACTAGTTCCTTAGTATAAGGAATGTTTAAGATTCCATCACTTCCAATTTCATCCGTATTTCAACCAAACACGATTTGGAATTTGAATCTAATTCCAATTCCTTAAGAATCCTATGTATCCTTTTGAACCTAACGGGGGCCGCCATTTCCCCCTACCCCCCCCTTTCCCCACCTCCCCCATACCTCTCCTCCTCACCCCCCCCCCCCCCCCCCCCCCCTCCCCCCCCCCCCACCCCCCCCCCCTCCCCCCCCCCCCTCCCCACTCCTCCCCCCCCCCCCATTCACCTCACCCTCCCCCACCCCCTCCCCCCCACCCCCCCCCCCCCTCCCCCTTCCCCTTAGTTTTGTAAAATTCTATCGGGTAAATAATCAGAAAACCAATCGACAGATCACATGAACATTTACAAAGAGGAGAGAAATATAGAACTGTAAAACCATCATCAACAAGAATCAATGGAACCTTAAAACACGTTTCACCAAATTCCAACATATTGATTAACATTTGCATCTCTTGACACTCAATTATCTCTTTTTTGAGATTAAGAAATAGTAACCGATTCGATAAATCTCTGAAGGTTCCGAAATGAAATAAGTTTATTTATCTTATTAGTAATCAGGATTTCATTATTTAGCCAGAACGTCCCACACAAATTGCAAATACTAATTGTAAGAATTAATTACGGATTTGAAGATATAGTGTCATACATTAGCTGGAATCGAAATGTCTGCGAGATTCAGCGGTCGCAAATTTGTTTCGATTAAACAAATTGTTGGATTTCCAAGTGATACATTCTTGAAGGGCCGTATATTTTCGTGGTGATCAAACGATGATTACAATATCGGGTTAACCCTGTCATATATTAAATCCCGCCCAAATGATTTTTGCAAATGAGATAATTGTCTTTTTCTACATAGCAGCATATCTATTCGGAAGAGGTTGAGTCCCCCTATTTTTTGTTCGGTTTCTTTGAGGGCCGATCGATCTAGAGAAACTCAAAGTCATGGAACCGTCGACTATTGGAAGGGGACATCTACACTATTGCGAGCACTTTAAAAGGATTAATTACGAAAAAAGAAAGTAGTGAGGGATAAGCCCTCTAGTAGAGTATGAGGAACTGAAGTTTCAGGCCAGTTAAAATCCGTTGGTGGGGGAGTGAACCGGAGATTCGTCAACCAATTCTTTCTTCTGGAACGATAAAAAGAGCAGGGCTTGTCCGGGGGCAAGGGATGCAGGTAATGAAGATGAAGCTGCTATGGACCCGAAACTGGGTGTTCATCATGACCTGGATGAAGCTTGGGTTGAAACTATGTGGAGGTCCCGAACCGATGATGTTGAATGAATCAGCGGGATGAGTTGTGGTTAGGGTGAAATGCCACTCGAACCCAGAGCTAGCTGGTTCTCACCCGAAATGCGTTGAGGCGGCAGCAGTTGACTAGGACATCCTTGGGGTCATAAAGCAATGTTCGGCGCTGGGCGTGGAATTTGCATATCCTTAACCAAACCCTTCGCATGGGCTCGCGCGAACTTGGTTTGGTTCTGAGTGAGGGCTTACTTATCTTATAAGTTTTGCGGCTATAGTCTGTCTTTGGTTTCTTTGATTGTTGTTTTGTTGCGGGACTTAACCCAACACCTTATGGCACGAGCTGACGACAACCATGCACCACCTGTGTCCGCGTTCCCGAAGGCACCCCTCTCTTTCAAGAGGATTCGCGGCATGTCAAGCCCTCGTAAGGTTCTTCGCTTTGCATCGAATTAAACCACATGCTCTTTTACTTAGTAAAGGAAAACGAAAAGTGGGGACTTTTGCATTTCAAAAAAAAAATCTTTCCTTATTAGGTATGATGCTTCAAAATTTTTATTATTTTTGAATATATGTTTAATTAAAAAGCTTAAATACTTTTAAAATTGGCATTATTTTGGTGGAAAAATTTGATAAAGAAAAAAAAACACATAAAAATATATGTGTCAAATTTATAAAAACAAAAACTTGAAAAAAAGAGGAGGTAATTAATAAAACTTTAGTGGTTTAATTTTAAATAAATTGTATAGAGTTAAGTGTAAATTTATAAATTTACAAATTTTATTATGACTTTAAAAAAAAACAAATAACCCCTTAAACTTTCATAACTTATAAAACAGAAAAAAATAAAAATTATAAATATATTTAAAAAACATAATGTATAAGCCCCTGTGAGTGCAGGGATTAAAACTGTTCCTTAGTATAAGGAATGTTCTAAGTATATTCATCACTTCTATTTCCCATCCGTATTTCAACCAAAACAAGATTTGGAATTTGAATATAATTCCTATTCCTTAAGAATCCTGAAAGAATCCTTGAAACCAAAGGGCCTTAGTTTTGTAAATTTATCGGGTAAATATCAGAAAACCAATCGAAACGATCCATGAACATCCACCCCCCTCCCCTCCCCCCACAACGCGTGGAGGAGAATTATTTATCTTGTAAAACCATCTTCACATAGAATCAATGGAACCTTTAAACACTTTTCACCTAATTCCAACATATTGATTTACATTTGCATCTTTGACACTCAATTTTGAATATGGTATATTGGCAAGTGAAAACCCTAGCTTCACTTTTAACAAATTAGAATCCTTACAACAGTATCCATTACAGAGTACTTCAACAAGCCTAACACTCTAACTGCACGCTGCACCTAAACACACTCACTTCTGAAGCAGCCAAACAACAGCAAAAAGACAACAAAAACAACAGCAAAGTCAGCAACAAAACAACAACAAAATGCAGCTTTTAGTGTGCATAAACCTACGAAAAACCTGTTTATAAAGTGCAAAAAACAGTATATATTTACAAGAAAATGTGTGCAGAAAAATAACAAAAAAAATAGCACAACTAGCAAGCAATTAAAGTCAAGACTTGCTTGTTATTGTCAACAAAAGGTAGCAAAAATCTATTAGGCATTTACACTACAAGTATATACAAGTCCACAAACATAATTACATATATACATAATTAAGTTAACTAGTTAAGCTATGAACTATAATAACGAACATACAAAATACCATTACGAACATACAAAATCTACTAGCCAACCGCCATTTTTTTAAACAAATGACAACCAAAAAATCAATACTCTTATTAGTCCCAATCACAAAATCTGGTTACCCATGTATTTTATCTTTTAGACTATAAAACTAACCATTAGTATAACAAAAAGTTAAACCGAAGTTAGGGTTTTTCCACTCTTTTGCCAATTTACCCATATTCAAAATTTGATGTGTCAAGAGATGCAATTGGTTAATTCAAATGTGTTGGAATTTGGTTGAATGGTTTTTAGGTTATCGATGTTTTTGTTGATGAATGGTTTTTAAGTCTCTATATTCCCTCCTCTTTGTAAATGTTCATGTGATCTGTCGATTGGTTTTCTTATTATTTACCCGATAGTAGAATTTTACAAAACTAAGAGATATGAGGTTGGGTTTAATTTCGTTAAGGGCAAATTAAGAATTGGGCTGAGGGAATGTTTCATAAAAGCCCAATAAACCAAAAATGTTGCACTATATAAAAAAAAATTAGGCTAGTTACTGACTTTGATGTTGTTTTAGTTGTCTTTTTGTTGTTGTTTGGCTATTGCAGTTAGGGTGTTTGGTTGCTACAGTTAGAGTGTTTGGCTGTTGAAGTTAGGCTGTTTGGATTCTGTTGTTAGGTTGTTTCGATGCTGCTGTTTGGATGTTGCTGTTAGGCTGCTACTTTTTGGTGTAACGATGTTGTTTGCCTGCTGTTTTCACGCAATGTTAGGTGTGTTTTGTTGTTGATTTAGCACCATATAAGAGTTTTTATGCAGTATTAAGTCAGTTAAATTCATTGTTGTTTCTTTGTTAAAAAAGATTTAAGGTAATTTTTTGCCCCCCATATCTCAATATCCGGGCTCCGCCAGTGGTTATGATGCAAAAATATGTAAGATTATATCACACAATCTTTTTATGTTTTTAAAACTCATTTTGATTTTACAATAGTTGTCATTCATCTTAAGCAAAATGTCACGGTTTCTAATCTTTTAAATTCATCACCATTTGAAGGTGAATGTTTAAGTAAAATCTCGTACTGGATAAGATGAGCGATGTTCCAGCCCTTGATGAGAAGGTTCCTTGCGTATCCGTGAATAAGAAAGAAAGACACGTCAGCTTCGCCTTGGGAGTGATCCCAGTACCAATCTCGGGCGTGAAAGTAAGTATTGAGCCGAGAGGGCGTAAAATAGTGTGTGTGATAATGCAGTAAATGCTACCTGAATAGCAGTAAATGAGGGGGTATTTATACTACCTGAGTTACTGTAGCGGTGTACTGTTCCTGACACTTAAGGAATGGGGTGTTGAGCTAAGCCTAGCTCTTGTGTCAGGCGGCGGTGTTGCGTGGGAGACATGGTTCCGTAAATCCTGGGATGGTGACATTCTTATAAGTGCCCGTTATTGACCGCTGGTCTGAAGAGGTAACCTGTTTCCTTGAACTTGATGTTTTGTCCTTTCCTTGGCCTTCTCGGATATGCCCTTTCGACGTGGTTACGTACCCTTTGGACGCTAGGCCCCTCCAAATATATATGCGGACACCTGCAAATTATTTTGTCCATGACAAAACGTATTACCTCTTTCGCTGATATTACCACAGGGCTTGGCCTCTATCCAATTAGTGAAATAGTCAATTGCCATAATTATGAACTTGGCTCCTCCCCTTGCAAGTGATAACGGGCCAAGGATGTCCATGCCCCACTAGTAGAACGGCCATGGGGCCATGATGGATGTCATGAGGGTTTTTGGCAACCTCAGAACCGGCGCGTGTATCTGACATGAGTCGCACTTTTGAACTTCCTCCTTAGCATCCTCATGCATGGTTGGTCAATACTATCCTTGCCTTATTGCTTTCCTTACCACAGCTCGTGGACCGACATGCATGCCACAAGACCCCATGTGGATCTCTCGTTATACATAGTTTGCTTGCAAAGGAACCACACATCTTAACATTGGTACTAAAGTAGCCTTTCTTGTCGAAAAGTTCACCGGACGCCATGGTGTATTGACTGATCTTGGCTACATAGTTAATCGATGCCTTATTTATGTCATCCGGCCTACAGCCTTTTCTTCCAGACACCGTATGATCGGAGTCATCCAATTGTCCCCTTCCTCTTCAACTATGATGTGTACCTCTCGGCATTTTTTAGACTGTTCGTTGAGCACCTCGACTAATACTTCCTTGGTCAAGCGGTTGAATGAGACCGAAGCCAGCTTACTTAGTACGTCTGCCTTCTGATTCATGCTTCAAAGGATGTTTTCAACCGAGAATCATTTGAAATCCGAAATGTATTCCTTAGCCTTTGCAAGGTACTTTATCATGTTGTCTTTACTAGCCTCGTAACTTCCATTGATCTGGCTCGCCACAAGTTTGGAGTCAACCCTGACTTCTATATTTGATATGTTCATCTTTAGAGCTATTCTCAATCCAGCCAGAAGGGCTTCGTACTCAGCCTTATTGTTGGTGTTAGGGAAGGTGAGACGGAGAGCATAGGTGTATTCAATGCCGCTAGGTCCTATAAAACCAAACTTGCCCTGACCCTTTTGGATAAGAGGCTCCATCAGTAAACAAAGTCCAACTTTCAATATTGTCTCTTTCCAATGGTACCTCCGGCATCCGGAAGTACGATTCTGCCTTTTCTCCTTCCGGGGATTCTGAAAGAAAATCTATGAGAACTTGACCTTTTACGGCATTGCGGGGCACAAACGTGATGTTATATGCTCCTAACTCCACAACATATTTTTCCAACTTTCCCGAGGCCTCGGTTTTACTAAGAATATGCTTGATTGGCTGGTCCGTGATCCTTGACTTTAGTGGTGGAGATGTGTATCCTTGCCAAGCTTAAGATAGAATACTCGTCGCGACTGAGCAATTAAGCGAATTAGTTACATGTTACCATATAGACTAGTTGAGTGATTTGAGTCTTTTCATCTTCTTATTTCGTGAGGTGTTTGGGTGTGTACTTGTAATAGATCAAAAACAGTGCTTTAACGGAAAATATTCTTAAGGGATACATTTTTATAAACTTCTAAAGGCTACTTGAGGACAAGTAGGATTCAAGTGGGGGATATTTAATGACATTAAATAACGTCTATTTTATAGCATCATTTATCCTATGTTATTAACCCATTTTGTATAACTATTGCAAAGAATTGTTACTTAATCGTTTATATTTGAAAATTGCAGTAATTATGGAGTAATTGGTGAAACTTAGCAAAAGGCGCGCATTCTGGAGCTTAAATGAAGATATTTTGAAGATTACTGTTTCTGAAGACCAATACATCGTATCCATCAAGGAAGATACGACGTATCCATGCCTGCACTCACCAAAGACCACAAAAGGAATGAAGATCAATACGCCGTATCCAGAGGACTCAATACACCGTATTCAAGATATGGAATCAATATAATATTCTAGAAGATATCAAACGTGGTCCCTACTCCAAGAAATCCCCAATACGCCGTATCCAATACATGGATACGCCGTATCCAACCGACTTCCAGACCTTATAAATAGAAAACTCAAAAACGAGTTTTAAGTGTGCTAAATCATATTCTCGATACCTAAACCACAAAAGTCAATTTTCAGAGGAGAAAAAGAGCAGAAAAGGTCGAGCAACGTATTCAATTCCATAGGAGACATCGTGTAATTCATTATACTTATGACGTTTGAAGGCTAATACCTTCAGGTATTAGCCATTATTATGAAGATCTGAATGTTTGGTATTTGTTTATATCGATTTCTTGATTTATCGTTGAGTGCTTGTTTATGTTTATTAATTTATACTTGTTTACGCGCTTTTGTATGCGACCTATCATTCAACTGGATCTAGCAAAGTTAACCAAGCGGATCTAGAGTCCGAGATAACTCTTCATATAGTAATTTATACATCTAGAATAATAGTTACACAAGTATTGTCCTTTTAAGTCTAAGTCTAGGATACGCTTCGGGCTTAACTAGTTAATTGGATATTGCCGATGGTTTATTGATCATGTTGACTAGCAGGTGACCTAGATAATTTAACAAATAACGTTCTGATTCCCTTAGATAGTTGGACAAGTGGACTACTAGTATATAGATTTCCATTAAACGGTAAGTGGGTAAAGTCTCTATGAGCTAGGGTTTTACAAGATCACCATTGCTTTAATCCCTATGATAGATTGTAATTGGCAAATAAGGATTCTTTATGCGGATTCTTTAATTGTGACAGAATTAATGTGTCTAGGTATTAGGATGATGTAACGCCTAAGTCTTAAGAATGATATGCCACCTCGAGAGAAGAAATCATTGCACTTAATAAAGAAACCAACGTTCTAATCGGATTAATAATGGTTAATATAGTTTTCTTATATAAGGTTTGACCGCTCTTTTATCTTTTGTTTATTAGCTTGCGTGGGTAACAGTGTCTTGAATTGATTGTAGTCAACAACCAAACCATGCTAGTATCTCAGGCTGAAAACCCCTTTTTCCCATTAGAATTAGGATTTAGACTGACATAGGTTTAACATAGGTTTAGATTAGAATAGAATTAACATAGATTAGATAACCAAGATATTAATTAAATTGATAGATTTAACCTCGCTCTTAGTGATCGACACCCTACTTACCACGAAACTACTACCGATCGGGTATACTGCCCGTTAAAGTGTTATTTTTGGTTGAGTCGGCAAAATATAAATTTAAAACTTGAAAAAATAAAATATACACCACACAACGACACATCAGAGATTTAGAAGTTGCCTTTCGATCAAACACGTGTTATGTTCAGAATTTAGAAGGAGATGATTTACTTACAGGTTCTCGAGATTAAAATCTCTATACTATCTCTATTTCTGAGAGGCGGCTTCTTCTCTAGTGTGCTTAATGTCCTGAGCCACATCAACAAGATCTTGGTTATGGCATCGCCGGTTGTCTCATTTGAATTTTAACACTATTAACCAACTTACTTCCCACGACCTAGTTGATGGGCTTCTAAAATTTAAGTATCGCAAAAACCATTTATGTTCAGCTTGTGAACAGGGTAAAAGCAGGAAAGCTTCACTTTCACCTAAGTTGGTTCCAAGCACTGAATCCAAACTTGTTAGGAATTAAAAGTCTTTACACTTAGTACTGCCAAGAGTAAAAGTTTGTACTACTCATATTATAATACCAGTACTAACTGATTAGTACTACTAGTGTAAAAGTTAGTGCTGCCAGTACTAACTTAATACTGCTGAAGAGAACTTAATACTGCTAAATACTTAACACTGCCAGAAGAAGATAATGATTGCATGAAGATAAAGACGTGTGAAGAAATATGTATGGACTTATTCAAATTGTATATCTTACAAAGTTAGAAAGATATGTATATGATTAGAATTATAGAAGATCTTGAGTATCTTCAAAGATTTGTAGTTATCTTGTAAAGGACTCCTTGGTGTATAAAAGGAGATCATAGGTTATGTTTATCATATATAGATATTCATAGAGTTGCATGCATAGCTTCAAGGTTGTAAACCCTAGTACTAGACAGAGTACTCATATTATTCATCATAATAATATTGAAGCTTTTTGGTTATATCATTGTTCATTCAAGTTTACAGTTTCATTGATATTTCTTCTAAGTATTAAAGAGTTGATTCCGCATACTCTTTAGTATTCACAAAGTTTCTACCATTGTTGTGTTGAATTAACTCTTTAATATCAAAGTAACATAATCTTTATAAGCTAAAGAATAGATCTTGAGTTGGGGTCAACAAAACTCGAATTACTTCATATGGATTTGTATGGGCCAATAAGAGTCACAAGTATCAATGGCAAGAAATATATTCTCGTGATCGTTGATGACTATTCTCGGTACACATGGGTATATTTTCTTTACACCAAGGACGAGGCTTCAGATATGATCATTGATTTTGTAAATCAAGTTCAAAGGAATCTAAAGGCTTCAATTCTGACAATTCGAACTGATAATGGAACCGAATTCAAAAACAAGAAATTAAGGTCATTTTATGCAAAGTTAGGCATTGTTCATAAAACTTCAATTGCTCGAACGCCTCAATAAAATGGTGTTGTTAAAAGACGTAATCATACACTCCTCGAGGCTGCTTGAACAATGCTTATATTTTCTAAAGCACCAGAATTTCTGTGGGCCGAAGCCATTGCTACTGCTTGCTTTACTCAGAATCGCTCTATTGTACACACTCAGCATAATAAAACTCCAAATGAGTTGATTCGCGGTAGAAAACCCAATGTTCAATACTTTCATCTGTTTGGATCTCTTTGCTATCCAACAAATGATCATGATGATCTTGGGAAGATGAAACCAAAGGCTGACATTGGTATTTTTGTTGGTTATTCTGAGTCATCACATGGATTTTGTATCTATAACCGCCAAACTAAAAAGACAATAGAAACGATCCATGTCAAGTTTGATGAACTCACGGCTATGGCTTCTGAATGCAACAATTTAGAACCCGGAATAAACTGCGCGAATTTCAATGATTCATCAGAAGATTCATAATCCGTACCTTCTACATCAAAATTAGATAATCTGTTTGGTCCTATGTATGAAGAATACTATCCGATGAGCTCAAACGAAGTGTCTGATAATTTCGATGCTAATACTCTTGATAATGACCACACTTCTTCATCATCGTCAATCGTCGTTGACCAGGAAGATGCTCCTCTAATAGTATCCTCTTTAGAAGAACAATTTGTGTTTGAACCAAACTCTCCAGTCTTGAATGAAGTTGCTGATGAATTTGTTCAAGAAGACATTGCAAATTTTGATGGAAATACGTTTCATAATGTACCACAAACTCCTGAATTCGATGTTGCTGACTCTTTTTCAACTTATCAGGATCCATCAAATATGGATCAATTTCACCAACAACATCGCTCAATTGATAGATGGACTAAGAATCATCCACTTGAACAAGTGATTGGTGATCCCCCAAAGCCGGTTATGACAAGGAAAAGACTTTAAACTGATGCAGAAGTTTGTATATATACACTCACAGTCAGTACGATTGAATCGAAAAATATCAAGGAAGCTATGCTTGATCACAGTTGGATCGAATCTATGCAATATGAGCTTAACCATTTCAAACGCCTTGATGTTTGGGAACTAGTCTAATGTCCTGTTGGCATAAACATAATCAAAGTCAAATGGATTTGGAAAAATAAAACTGATGCTGAAAACACAGTTATTCAAAACAAGTCTCGTTTAGTTGCCAAATGATATGGCCAAGAGGAGGGAATAGATATCGAGGAATCGTTTGCACCAGTTGCAAGACTTGAAGCTGTCAGAATCTTTGTAGCATATGTGGCTCACAAGAACTTTCCAATTTTCCAAATGGATGTTAAAACATCATTCCTGAATGGTCAACTGAAAGAGGAGGTTTTTGTTCAATAGCCCGATGGTTTTGTAGATCCAGACTTTCTAAATCACGTTTATCATCTTAAGAAAGCTCTATATGGTCTCAAACAAGCCCCGAGAGAATGGTATGACAAGATTTCCTTGTTTCATATCGAACACCATTTCATAAAAGGTATTGTCGATCTGACACTGTTTACAAGAAGACACGGGGATGATATTTTGTTAGTTCAAATCTATGCTGATGACATAATTTTTAGGTCAACTAAACCAGTTTTTGCAAAAAGATTTGAAGAAATCATGAAAGATAATTTTGAAATGTCAATGATTGGCCAAATAAAGTTCTTTCTTGGACTTCAGGTTCATCAATCTCCCTGGGGTATTTTTATAAGTCAATCACAATATACCATGGATATTCTTAAGAAACATAGGATGGAAAAATGTGATACTGTTAGCACACCAATAGCTACTACTAAACTAGATGCAGATTTATAGGGTACCCTAGTAGATCAAATAAAATATCATAGTATGATAGGGGGACTTATGTATCTTACTGGTTGTAGACCAAATATTGCCTTTGTGACATTTGTATGTGCACGTTATCAGGCACGCCCAACTGAAAAACACCTCAAAGAGGTCAAAAGGATCTTTTGCTACCTTAGACAATCCATTAATATGGGTCTATGGTACTCAAAGGATTCTGGGTTTGAGCTAATTGCATATGCAGATGCAGACCATGCAGGGTGTAATGATGATTGCAAAAGAACATCTGAAGGCATTTAATGTAACATTTCTCATTTTCAGGTTATTTTCAACTTTAATAAATTCCATTATTTATTTTTAGAGTTTTACGCGTTCGCTTTTAATTATTATCTTATAGTTAAATCGCGTAAACTAAAAATCAACGATCAATGTAAACGGACATCAAACAAATTAAATTTTACATCAAGCAAGTGTTATATGATTATTAGGAGTATAATTTATAACTTTTCATAATTTATTTTTGTTGGTTACGTAAAACGCTTACGTTTCGCAATAAATTACATTCGGTCGTACCCGGAAGCACCTTTACCCATCTACACTTAAACAAATACCCACGTTTATACCCAATACTCAAAATTTAATTATTTTTCTCACCTATACCATCTTAGAACCGGACATGTGCGATGTATGACTCCAACACAGTTGGAATGTCTCGCAAAGTTTTCTTCTTGAATGAAAGATCATACATCAAAAATATTTGTAAATATATTTCAAAAACAAAACAAAAAATTGAAAAATATAAAAACTCAAAAAGATTTTTATATAAAAAAAATTAACTTAAGGATTCAAACACATATTTTCTACGTTCAAATTAGTCTTATGATACTTAATTTTTCAAAAAAAATGGTCCTTCAAATGCATAATAAATGTATCATAGACTAAGGGGGAGATAATCATAAAAGTAATCTTTCACTGCTAAAAAATGTGTTTTGCAAATCCAATTCCTTTCAGAAAAAAAAGATTTCTTCTTGTGAAAATTTTCAAGTGTGCAAAATTGTAAAAATTATCAATCTCTTGAATCAGTTCTTTAATTAGATATTTATTCGAGGGGGAGTTATGAAATTATTTGAAAATTTTCAAAATCTTCTCATAACAAAATGTTCAAAACTGCAAAATTAACTATCGCTCAATAAGTTCTTTAATTAAATTTCTTGTTGAGGGGGAGTTATAAATTTTTCAGGATACATCAGCATCAAAAAATGAAATTGTATGCTTAAAAGCAAAATTAACTTCATTTCGAACAAACTTTGTAAGAAAAGATATTTCAAAAGTGGATAACTGTTCGAGGGGGAGTTATGAAAATTTTCAGTAAAAACAGGAACTTAATTAGAGAAATTAAATCAAAAGGATTATTTTTTGTAAAAGTGGTCTAACTTCAAGGGGACGTTATGAAAAATTTTGAATAAAAAGGGGATACGAAAGTAATTTTTGAAAATAAAAGGTGAAAAATGAAAAATATAACTTTCGTATGATTGATTGAGGTATATGAAAGCAACTCAAGGGACTGAAATTGACAAATTTGGAAAGTAGTTTTCTTAGGGATTACAAGGTTTACGAAAGAAACTCAAGGGACTAAAACTGTCAACATGCAAAAGTGTCTTTCGTAGGGTTTTAATAGCTTAGGTAAGAAACTTAAGGGACTAAATTAGCCAAAATGTGAAAGTTATTTTTGGAGATTTAAAAGGCACAGTTACATACGAAAACTTTATCACTTTCGTAAAAATCAAAAAGTTGGGTTTCGTAATCTCTGTAAGTCATTTGAGCTTTCGTATCTAAGAACTTTCGATCCAAATCGATTTGTTAAACTCTTGTGCTAGAAAACGTAAGAATCAAGTTCTTTTTGTAATCTTTTTGCTATTAATTATTTTATTTAATTGATTACATAGGTTTTAGTCAGATCTAGGGTTTCGTAAATTTGAAAGTTGTTTAGAAAACAAAATTGATTGAGGCAAAATGCTAATATGTGATTGATAACATGATTGGAATTGCTTGATCATTGGAAATATCACTTTATGGACTGTAATCATTGGTTTCATAACTAAGACAGGTTTCGTAACTTTGAAAGTTTGATAAATAAGCTTAAATGATGAAAGATAATAAATAAGCTGTTGAAATAAGTAGGATTATTAAGCTTATCACATTTTTTTAAATCAAAGTTCACGAAAGTAAATGTTGACAGGTTTCGGTTTTGTGAACAGTAGTGGGCCAATGGGTTTTGTAAGTGATGTTTTGGTCTTAATTATGGGTTTCGTAAGGGTTAATGAATTGAAATTTTGGGTTTCGTATAAAGGAAAAATTGAAATAAATTTGTTTTATCCGAATCTCAAAAAGGGGTTTCAATGTTAAAAAAGGCATCCTACGAAATCAAATGATAAATTTTGTTTCCAAATCATATTTTATATTGATAAATGGACCAAATAGTGAAGATTGTGTCCGGTTACAACCGTTTCCTGAATTTAACAGGATGAGGAGTGAGCAATCTACTGACCATCTATATATCGTATATAAGATCATGTTTTGTTTAACAAAATTTTTCAGTCAAAAGTGATCAATGATTTCAAGTTATAAAAAGAACATATGATGGAAATGCAAAAAGTGAGCTCCAACTGTCTGTGATCATAACGTTTCTCATGTATCATCAAATGAAAAGGTTTAAGTTTTTGAAAAATATTATTTCAAAATCATTCAAAAATGATTTATGTCTATCTTTTGAACATAATCGGATAAATGGTCTAAGTCATGTCCGGTTTCACTTTTATAAGTATACTTTTTAGATAACTTGCTTATATATACTTTTTATATATAAACCACACATGTAAAATACTTATACATCCATTATAACCTGATATTAACATCCATATGTCATGTGTAAAAGTGTACCAAATCATAAACAAGTGTAAAAATCCATTTTTACAAGTAAATAAGTTCTTAGATGGTGATTAACTATACAAACATTATATATGCATAAAATCATGAAAGTAAAGAGATTAGGGCTTTTAGGTAACCTTAATATAAAGTAGATGATGAACAAACAAAATCTAAACCCTTGTTTAGCAAACAAACCCAAGCTTACAACACTTGAAAACCCTAAAACCAAATGAAACCCTAATCTTGATTTTCCTTTTCTTAACACTTGTAAACCCCAAACCAAACCTTCTAATCACCTTAGGATATCTTTATGTGTGAAAACACATATCCATTTTATATTAAAATAAACCCAATAAAGACCAAAAACATAATAAAAATGGCAAAGATATGCTTGTTTTTGTGTTTTGTATGTGCGTGTACGGATAAAGCAAAAACCACAAGAAAACGGTTAAAACCGGACAAACTCGGACACGGGAACGGAAGAGCACACAAAGAGCCGGGAAAATGCTATCAAGTCAACCCTCAGACAACCCTTGGTTAAAGTCACAACAAGCCAAAATCCAAAATTTCAATTCAGTCCCTCAAAATATCCAAAGTAACAAAACAAACCCTAAATTGCACTAACGATCGTTAGTTGTAAAAACTAAATAATCCCTAAATAAAAAAAAAACCCACCCGTTAACTCTTTATAATACCAAAACCCGATTACCCTTAACCCAAGATCAATTTCCTAGCCCAAACTCCATAACCCGGGCCCAAATTCTTTACAATCCTGGCCCAAACCCAAAGTCAAACAAAAACACGCTCGGGTCAATACAAATTAAACGCACCCGTATAAGTAAAAACGAGCGGGAAAAGTGGTTTTACCACTGTTCACCCATCTTCTACCTTTTCACCCAAGGTTAAAATCATGGGGCAAATCCCAATTGAAGGACAAAAAGGACAATTCAGGTGTTAAAGTACACCTTGATCAAACCACTGTCGTTTGCCTCAAGCTTTCTCATTGGATAAACCAAAGAAGAATGCACGTTGGGATGAGAATAGAAAAAGGAGATTAGGAAATGAGCAAATTCTTTACTTATCTTACTCTCAAAAGAAGCACAAAGGTGTCACCATCACGGATTTGCACACTGGCAATCCGTGTGAGACAATCTAATCCAACGGCTTGTATTGAAGAAATCAATGATTGAAGAATGATCAAGGGCTATAATGATTGGGAGCGTCTAACTGAATTTGTGCCTAGAAGCTTCTCCAACGGGCTATATAAAGCCTCACTCCTCACACACAAGAGATCTTATCTTTTCTTTTCTAGAGTAGCTTTTAGCTTAGTAAATTTAGCTTAATGTAATTTTCATTTAAATCTCTTGTAATTTTCTTTTCAAGTAATGTGATCAAGCTTTGTAGTTAATGAAATTGAGTTTTTACTTTCAAACAATCTGTCATAAGTTTTTGTCTTTAAGTTTTTTTTAACCTTTTTCAAATGATAAGCTACTGTTTCATAAGCTCATTTCAGCTCTCACAAGTCTATATGCTTGTGATTGAGCTACATTGTTCATTTAATCAACTTAAACCTTTAAAATCAGTTAATTACCTTGGATTATTGAATTTAGAAGCTTATGGAAGGGAAGCTAAAAATGGAAGAGCTTCCAAGGACTTAACTAGCTTATCCAAAAGGATAAGCTAGAGCTGTAGACTAAGCTCCTTGATTATAATTGCCTTTGTTTAGCTAAGGCAGGTTGTAAGTTTCCCTTTACTTTTCCTGTTTTAAATTTCTTAGTGTAATATAGCTTATTTTGCTTAAATGATTGCTTATGGGTGCTTAAACTTGTCTTATTTAGCTTATTGAACTTGATATAAAATCTGTTTTAGGCTTAAGTAGTATATATCTTAGATTTTCATAATTTGTCTTAAAAATCATTAAAAATCTAAAAATAGAGTAATTTAGCTTATAGCTTATTAAACTGTCTTATAATTTGCTTAGGTTTGCTAATTAGGTTTGCTATAAGCTGTTTATCATCTGGTTATTAAGTTTTAGTCATTAGATTTCAGTTTAGCAAGTTAAAAAAGGCTTCTATGGATGTTAAAGGAGTGTTTGGTTTAGTGAGGTTTGACCATTTAAAGTCAAATAGAGTTGAGTTCATTGCTTGAGTCATTTTTAAAATCACTTAAAATTAGTAGTGAAAGAGATTTTAAAGGTTAGATTTAAAAATCTAGAAAGTTTAAGCTCAATTTCTTTGTCTATGCACCAGGGGAATTTTCCCTATCCTTTGCTTGTTAAAAATCTGATCAAAGCCTCATTGAGCTTGGATCTTGTTTGTGTTGAGTTTAAACACACTTTTTTTGAGTGTCTAATGCAGGTTTACCTTTAAAGGTAACCTGCAAAATTAGATTTACCCTTTGGTCAATTACATCAGCAGTAGTAACTGTTGTTACTACTGCTGTCCCTTTTCATTTGCATTTAAGCTAGCTTAATTAGGTTTTAGGTTTTAAAATTGAATAAGCTTTTAGCTTAAATATAGGATAAGATATTTTAAAACTTATTTTCACATTTCTATCTCATTTCTTAGGATAAATTAGCTTTTAAAGTTCATAAAAATCTTTAAAAAAACCAAAAACAATAGTAACTAGTTCTTAGTTCCTAAATTTAGAATTTTAGCTTATAGAAGTAGATTTTATGCATTAGATTTATAGCTCATATGTGACTTATCTAGTTTTCAAAAGCTCAAGCTCTGTCTTAGCTTATTGTGCATTCTAGCTTAGTTGATTTTTGGGCTTTTAGAGTAAGATTCTGAGTTTGCACTTTTGATCCATAGATTTAGTTAGCTTTAAGTGTTTTTAGTCAAAGTAGCTTGTCGATTTTAGCTTCTACACATCATAAGCTTTCTAGGAGAGTTTTTGCTTTCAAATTTGAGCTTAAAATGAGTTGTGTGCAAGCTTAAAGGTGGAAACTAGCTCTTTGGTCCTTTTAAGCTCACTTTCTGAAACAACTTTTTCAAAAGCTTTTTGAGAGCTTATTTTTGAGTTTCAGCTTATATTGCTTTATAAAGTTGTCTTATCTTTAAGGTGCGCCTTAACAACTTTTTGTTCTTAGTGTTTTTTTAAAAACAAAAAAAGGAAGTGGAAGTCGGGGGTGAGCAAGACTCGAACCCCCGACCTCAACACCTCAACCTTTTATAACTCTACACACACCACACACTACCGCTGTGCCTTTGGTTCTTTTTCATAAGACCCGTACACAATTAAATCTTTATACTCATTTTGGCCAATAAGCCTTATAAGCTGTCAAAGCTTATTTCGTGGCTTATTTGATAAGCTGTGACATCGGGCTTATTTGTCCTAGGATTTAATTAGTTTAAGCTATTTTCTGTCATTTTTCTATAATTCTTTAGAGTTGTGTAGTATTTTTATTAAACATTTTTTTTCATTAAAAAAACTTTAAAAAAGTCATATATAAAAAATAGAAAAATACTCATAAAAATAAATTTCTTTTTTTTTAGAAAATTTTCTTTTATCATTTAGAACGTAGAAACATTAGTTTGACTCTCGTAGGTTTATTTTTGAGCATTTTAGCTTTTAGGGCTCGGTTTTCGAGTCCCGTTGTTAGTTTTTGTGTTTTCTTTCAAATTTTATCGTTAAGTTTTCAAATTTTGCAAATCCTTTTATTTTTACTCATAGAATTAGTTTATTAATTCAAATTCTAGGTTAAGGAGCTTATTAGGGTTTATTTTGTCATTTCTGTTTTTCGTCCGCGTGTTTAGTTATTTTTCTTGCATTTAATTGTGTTAATTGTTTTTAGTCGTAGAAAATCAATCAAAAAGTTGAAAATCATTCATAACATTGTCCAAACTGAATCGAGGGTATCAATTCACATTTCTTTGGGATACGACCCGGTAATCACTTACCGGTTAATATACGTTTTATATTATATTATATATATTTTGAAGAATTTCCTTTTCACCTTTGTCCTCAAGGGTAAATTGGTAATTTTCCATCGTATTATATATTATATATTTACGTGTGTTAGATTCTACGAATCAAATTTTTGGCGCCGTTGCCGGGGAAGTGTGTTAAGATTCTCTCGTTTGAAGTTTGTTGATCGTGTTTTGAAGAACCTTTCGTTTTCGAAAGTTACGCTTTTAAGAAAATCAAAAAAATTAAAAATATAAAAAGTAAAAAAAATATTTTTTTTCTTTTCTTTTTAGTATAAGTAGAAGATTAAAAAAACAAAAAGACAAAAATATTTGCTCTTTCAATTTAAAAAGTT
>BQNB010041623.1:0-44967 GCA_026074375.1 Tanacetum coccineum
TCGGTACTAACTTTGTCCAAACAAAGAATGAACAATGTAAGTATCAGGAATGCTTCAGCACCATCAGTAACTCTTCTTAGTGACTCTCTAAATCTTCTTAAGGCTTTGACAAGCATCACTTCTAGTTAATATGTATCCATACAACAACAAAATAAAAAAATAGAAAAATAGACTCCACCACCTGATCCATCTAACCATGACTCACTATTCAGGTGGCTGTACGAACCTCCCCTCACCATCAACACATACTAACCAATTTTACCTGGCACACACCGCTCCAATGGTGCGCATCCCCTTTGTTGTCAAACATGACATAGACCCGTCTCTTGGTGGGTCGAACCACACCTGCAAATACTCTTTGGATGGTCTACATAATCTCATGTCTTCAAAATGCTTCACAAGAGAATTCTTACCCTGAATCCTAGCACGAACAACTTGAGCAATGCTTGCATGATGGTGGTTGAATCTTGATGGGTAGAAAGGTGGAGCATAAGGTTTTAGGGGTTTCTTGGAACAAGTTTGATTTGCCATGGTGTGTTTTACCTCTTTCATCCACAGATGACCCATTCATATTGCCTCCCTTTAACCAATGTAGCTTATGGATTTATCATCCCAATTGAAACAACCAAGAACTGAAATCGGCTAACATCAAATGCCTTGGTTAGTAGATCAGCTACATTGTCATCAGTGTGGATCTTAAGCACCTGTATGAGTTTCTTCTCATAAGCATCTCGTATGAAGTGGTGCCTAATTGCAATATGCTTTGTCTTTGAATGATATACTGGATTCTTTACAATGCAAATGGTGCTTTCATTATCAATGTAGATCTTTGTGTTCATGAAGTTGAACCCATAGTCTAACATTTGATTTTGAATCCATAAAACTTGCCCACAGCAGCTTGCAGCAGCAACATATTCGGCTTCTGTTGTAGAAGTAGCTACAATGGTTTGCTTTTTGCATTGCCATGTAATGAGTCTCCTGCCAAGAAATTGACAACCTCCTGTTGTGGATTTCCTGTCAAGATTTGCTCCAGCATAATCACTATCTGAGTAAGATTCCAAGTCGAATGTAGATTCTCTAGGATACCAAAGGCCTAATTTGGGTTTGCCCTTTAGGTACCTAAAAATCCTTTTGACAGCAGTCAAATGAGAGGTCTTTGGAGTGACTTGAAACCTAGAACAAGCACAGACTGCAAACATAATGTCAGGCCTAGAAGCAGTCACATACATCAAGGAGCCAATCATTGATCTATAGAGATGGACATCTACATCACTGGAAAACGGCTACCTTTCTCTTTGACTAACGTGCTTCTGAGTCTCTATTGGTACTTATTTGGGGCCAATCTTAACACTTGCAAAGTCAAACTTCTTCAGTATTTCATCAACATACATATCCTAGCTTGATGAAATACCAATGGTGGTTTCTGTTTGACTTGTAGACCAAGAAAAGAAAGTAAGCTCTCCCATTGACTCATCTGAAAATCTACTCTTCATCAAAGCCACAATTCATCACAGCAACCCAAGACCTCTTTGTTGATCAAAATTATATCATCCCAATAGACATAAACTATAAAGATATCATAGTTGTTCTTCTTTAAGAAAGAAGATTTTTGTCAATGTCCCTCTTCTATATCCATTATTTAAACAAGAAAGTTGATAAGGATAGCATACCAACTCTTGAGCCTGATGTAGTCCATACAGAGGCTTTTAACCACTTGTAGAACTTTACTGAGGATACTTAGGACTTGGAAAACCTGGTGGTTGAGACACATATACTATCTTCAATCATCTTGCCATAGTAGAAAGGCACTCTCACATCCATATTGACAGACTATAAACCCATATATTGAGGCAAAGCAAAAAGATCCTTATGCTTCAAGTCTAGCCACAGAGCAAAAACTCATCATAGTCCAATTCCATCCTCTTGCCTTGTCCCCTGAGCAACTAATCAAGCTATTGTTCCTTACAAACCAACTCCCCATATTTCATCTTTCTTATTCCTATATACCCACTTTGGTAACCGTCCCTCCTTCCATAAGGCAAATCTTCTAGGACCAAACCTTTATAATCTCAAATTGTAACATACTTCTTTGCATAGCCATCAACCCAGCTTTCATCTTCAAGAGCTTCTGAAATCTTCTTGGGTTCATGTTGAGATAGAAAACATGCAAACAAACAATGATGAAAGTCCTTATGATTGGTTCTCCTTTGCTTTTGAACATAACTAACAAAAGCATGAGTTTCAGAACTTTTATTTAGTTTGCTTCTTGTTTTTGTAATGCCGAATGTAGGAACTCCAAGTATGAGTTCTGAAGGATGAGAGGATTAAATCTTGATGTGGGAATATGACTAACATCAAACTGCTTCCAAATTTGTGAAGTCAGCCAAATGCCAACCCTCATCATCATAAAGATGAATGTGTAAAGATGCCATCATATCATCATGAATTAGATATCCTCAAGTGGAGGAAATTCAGAGTCATCTTTTTGAGAATTGGTTGTATCAGTACTAACAAGGTTAGTATCGCCAGTATTAACAAGGTTAGTACCGCTAGCTTTAGTTGTTTGGCTAACAGTACTAAAAATGTTAGTACTTCTTGACTTAGCAGCTCCTCCTTGAGTAACCAATATCTCAGTTCCTTGATCAAGATTCTTTCTGAGAGCTTCAGCTTCCTCATTAGCTTCCTTTTCTTGGATTAATCGATGCAAGATCATCCATAAAGATTTGTTCTTCTTCACTTGGACTTAGTTCCTCTCTTACATCTGATTTGTAAGAAGATTTGTTTTTTGTAAGAATAGGAATGCCATAATGTAGTTCAAAGCAGTCTTGATCAGTTTCATCTTCTATTTGAGAATTCCCTGAATCAATTTTGTCTTTTGTACCTGAATCTTGTTTAGATTCTTGTTGACCTGTATGAAGGTTAGCTTGATTCTCTTCACTATCATTATGATAGTTCATAGAATCAGTCAAATAATCAAGGTCAAAAGCAATTTGGTTCCCAATCCCTAGCAACAGTTGGGTTGTTCTCTAGAAAGTTTATTGCAAGGGATTTTCTTTAACTCTTTTGTACAAGATTTTATAACTCTAAAAGCCGATGACTTTGTAGTAGATACCCAACCAAAAATCCTTCATCCCAGATTGTTCAGCAAATTGCACCAAGTGGTCATGGTATTCAAGATGGTCACATGGCACCCAAAAGGTCTTATAATAACTATTAATTGGTGTCTACCAGTTAAAGTTCATAAGGTGTCCTTATTATGAGGCATGGGTCACTAATACCTCTGTTAAGAACATAGCAAGCCAGTAAAACTGCTTCAGCCCAAAAAGTGGTAGGTAAAAATGAATCTGCAAGCTTGTTCTTGCTAAGCCTCATAAGGTCATGTTCTTTCTCTCAGTCAACTCCATTTTGTTGTGGAGATTCTGGCAATGCTATATTCCCCTCTGAACCCTTTTAAACCACAAAATTCAATAATTATCCCTGTTTTGAATTTCTGTTTTCCATTATCACATCTAATGGTTTATAACCTTTGATTCAATTGGTTCGTCGTATTTGGTCTTTAAAGTCCTTAAGGATTGCACTTTTTCATCCTTAGTTTCTTAAGAAAAATGTCCAACTAAATCAGCTAAAAATCACAGTGATAACTCAAACAATAGGTCTTATGGATTATGCTCCTTACAGATGTAGTGTCCATAACCAGTCCATATGAAGAAGTTGTAGGGTGAGGCTTAATAGAGCTAACAAACGAGTGGCCTTACAAGAAGCTTTGTGTTTGCTTCCTTTCTGACAAGCAACACGAAGTGGGTCATTTTGAAAAAGCTTTGTAGGTAAACCTCTTACAAGGGTTCCCTTCACAAGTCTAATTAGTTTTTGAAATTTACATGAACCCAACCTCTATGCCATCAGTTCGATTCATCAGTTGACCTTTTGCAATCAAACAAGTCCAATCCTCCTAAAGGAACAATGTTCTCTAAATTGAAACTGTACATATTGTTTTTGTCCTGGGGAACTTTAAGTAATATATGATTATCATCAGGTAACTTAAAGTCAGTAGACAAATAAACATAATCCCCAGTGTCAGTAAAACATAGAACCTTGTTCTTTTTGTCACACATTTGTGACACAGAAAAGAGATTGAAATGCTGAAGTTCTTTTACAAAGCTTACATTCCACAAAAATCTAATCTAAACTACAGATTTGTATTTTACCTTCCCAGTAATATATCCTCTAGCTTCCAAAATCCAAAGGCAACAGGGCCATTAAATGTCAGTAGTCCATCAAGGGAGTCCTGTGTTTCCTGTCATTGCCTGGAAACATCCACTATCAATTATTCTTTATTACTTAAAGATCTGTGTGAGAATATCCTGTCGACATTCAAAAGAAAGAGATAGTCTCTCTTAGGGAACCCAACCTTTTTGGGCTTGAGTCTGCCTAGTGGATCTTTGAAGATGATAATTTTCTAAGGCTAGAATCCACTATTGTTTATGGAGAGGATATTTGTTGTTGTATCCAGTTTTCTCCATTTAACAACCTTGCTGAGGACGTAACAGCAATGACCCATTTTTCCTTCAGCAGATACTAACATTCTTTACCTTAGAATATAAAACCTTTTGTTTGAAAAACTTTGTTTCGTACTGTTGTTCTCTTTAAAGGTTCCTTGATGATGGTGAATTAAGTTTTGTTAGAAACATTTGCTGGTCCTAAACAACCATTCATCATGGCTTAATAGTCATTATTTTTTCAGAGGCATGCTAGTTTTTGTACTCGTCTGTCTGTTAAAACTTTTGTTAGCAGTACTAACCTTTGTTATACAGGCTAGCCTTGGCATTATTAAACTGGATTAGTTTCCAGTTCTTGTTTTGTACGCAAAGGTAAAAACTTATTTTGTTTATTTGATTCTTTGAGCAAAAAGTACCCATGTTAGTTCCATCAAACTCTTGTTTGTCATTCCCCATGTACCATACCCTTAACAGATTTGTTTTATGTAGCTCATTTTGTTTAGCCCCAATTTTGACATGATAGTCACAATCATCTATAAATGACTATAACTACACATAACAAAAAACATGCTCTTTCCATTTAATCTCATGGTCCAATTGTTTGATGTTAACCTTACAAGGTTTGTTAACTAATGTGTTGAAGGAAGCAAACCAATTGAAAAGAGACCATGAGAATAAAAAAAAAAACAGCGAAGGATAAGAAAAATAAAGAATATATTGTGACGAAAGTGATAACTGAAAAGAAAAAAAACAGTACAAAAACCACATAAACTACCCTCTCCTAACACTTCTACCCTCCACCAATTCCTTCCCCTCTGCGACCCTTCCCTCCTCCCCCCCCCGAGCCCCTCCCCACCCATCCGCTCTTCTCCCCTCCCACCACCCTCCCACCAACTACACCATAATCACTAATACGAAATAACAAGCATGTGTAGCAAACCTATTGTGATCAAGATCTTCTAATTTCACAAACACAGCTCAACATCACAATCTGATTCATATCTTCAATAATAAGGAGCATCAGACCATAACCTAAGGATTGTGCACTTCTATTTTAGATTATTACAACTTGATACACAACACTAATTCATAATTTCTGTACAAATGTTTGAGGCGACATGATCAAGTCATTTGTTATGTGATTCATTTTCACTTGGGTTGGTTCTTTCTGGACATGAATGTTATATGTGAGTCAGTCAATTTAAAGTCATTTTCCAAGGAGCATAAATTTTCCTATCATGGAGGAGGAACACGCTTGCATTCACGTGAGGATTTAAATAAAGCAGTTTATACAAAGGTAATTTTCAAAATCACTTTCTATTGTAGTAAAGACACTTTGTGAAGTTTACATTTCATAACTCAAATTCCCACAATTATCTGAAATCACCATACAACAAGGCCCAAATTTAATCAGAGGCAGACATTTAACATTTATGATCCTATCAAGAGTTTTATTGTAGAATGATTCCATTTATCTAACTATAACCTCTAAGTCATCTTTTTCTTTTGAGCTTAGCCAACAAAGTCTTATGATATGATAGAACATCTGTTTTAATATCATCTAAATCTATTTTTCATAAATTTGATTTTTTGTTCATTACCAAAGTTGACCGATAGTGTAGAGGGCAACTAGTTTGTGGGCATTTCAACCTTTTTAATGACCTTGATATAAGCCTTTATCTCTACACTACATTACTAAGTTCCTCTCTCTGAGCAACATAAAGTCAATTAAGATTTGCATAAGATTCTATATACCACTCAATTATTAGACACATGAATATACCTGTATTCAGAATCCAGAGTTGTTGTTTAGCCATTAAAGCATAACATCAGCATCTTTTGAATGAGTAGTCCAGGTCAATATCCTTTCTCCATCAACTGTCACTAATGCATTATAGGACTCTCTTTCTTTCCAGTATATGTTTCCCATCTCTAGTTCCAAGTATTCCTCCATCCCTCCTCCTGATTTTACTTTTCTTCCTTTGATCTACACCTCTCCGTGCAAATGCCCTGTTTTTTATGGCAGTTGTAGGCAATCCACTTGTATTTATTCAAAACCTACAGGTTCTTTTGCATCAAATTGTAGCTTTCTTCCAGTCTTGTTGTAGAACTTTTTGATTCTCCATTGAGATCATTGCTACTTGCAATTTCAAGTCCATTCTTTACAAGTTCTTGTTCAGTCAACTTGATCTAAATCCTCATGATCCAATTGAGTACAAAGTCTTGAATGACTTGCAAGCAAAGAATATGATGAAGTTGAAGTTAGATGATTTGTTCATAGCTTTGTGTTATGACAAGAATTAATAGGGAACACCATAAGCGGTACTAACAACATTAGTACTACGCTGGTGTTTTCAAAACAACTGCAAACATTTTTGGCAAGTTGGGAAGAAGATGCAGTAGAGCACTTTACATCATTCTCAAGACTTAAATTCGATAGTCCAAGTCAACAAACTAGAACTCATTGTCAAAATCCTGGTTTTGTTCCTCATGATTAAGGAGACTTGTATCCAACAGAAAGGTAGAGATCTTAGAAATTTTTGATTGCATCTTCAGTAGAAAACACCTGCTCCATTGAATCCAAGTTGACTGAGAAGACTTTGAAATCACTCATAGCCTATGGTGAATCCCATCTGAGTTTTGGCACAATAACCTTCAAACTGTTTGCTTTATTTTAAGATGTAACATCTGCAACTTATTGGATACATCATTCCACCGAATCTTGATTAGATGGCATTCCAAATTTCTTTTGCATCGGTCATCTTATGAAATTTGGCTAGATAGATCTTCTGTATTTGCATTAGCAAGGTGGTCCTTTCTTTTCCTTTTCTCTTATCTCTAGCCACTATCTCTCTCGTTCAGCTGTTTTAGGAGGCAAAATCATTGATTTGTTCCCGAGAATCAGTTGTGACTTGAACAAAACATGACCATTATCCATTTTGAAAAACCTCCAGATTTGGATAATCAGTATGAGCCAGATAGTGTTTCCCAATTTTCATGGCCCCATATGTCATAATCTCCCTTCTTGTAGAGTAGTGCAGGTTAATGTTGAGACTAGTATGTAGTGAGATTGTTGTTGTGTGGGCCTTTGAGTTTGTTTGGAGGTTGTGGTAGGTTGGATTTTCATCTTGTGGTCCCTGACATGTTTAAATTTTGTTGGTTTGAGATGTATAATATGGATTTGAATGTTTCATCTATTCAAAGTTTTCTCGACAAAAGCTCTGATACCAATTGTGGTACCTTAAACTGAATGATCTTTGCAGCCTATAAAGGATGATAGCCCTAGATGTATAAATACAACTAGACTATGTATAAACAACGACATTTAAATACAATATGTTAATGCGGAATCTTAACACAAGTACTAAGAAGAATAATGATTAACTGAATAACAACTTTGTTAAAATGTTCTTGAGAGTTACAGATTGCTAACTATGATATGATATGTGATTTGTAATCGTCTATTTCATATATTTCATGTATGTTCTAACTATGTCAATAGTTATCCTTTTATAGACCAAGGATAACCCTAAAAGTCTTACATGACTTTCTGACAAATATCTCACAAATATCTTTTAAATATCTTCTCATCGGTACTAACTATTTACACTAACGTACAAACTAACCAGTCAGTAAAAACACTTTGTACTGTCGATACTAAGTATAACTGTCGGTACTAACAGATAGTACTGTCGGTTACTAAAGTTTTAAGAAATCCTAACAAATTGTCAAAATACAGTCTAAATGCTAAGCACTCATACTTATGACTTGTGAACTTCTAACTCCCAACATGAATGTATGATTTAAATGTGTGTACTCATTTCAACTCAACCATAGATCAACTTATTTTCATAGTCGTGATTCAAGATGAATCATGACTCAAAGCAACAACTTATTAACCTTGTAACTTGATTTTAAAAGAACGAGATTTAACCTGTAAACTTTTTGCAACAACTTCATTACATATACTCATAATTTTTTAAATCTAGGAATTCGTTGCTTAGTTTGAACACCTACCTAGCCTCGCTCCCTAAGTAGGGCATCACAACCAACGACCGATATTCATAGTTTAAAAACCCACCCCATTGCAAGCGTAGTGTGAAATCACATCAACACTTCTTCCTAATATTGCTAAGGATAAAGTGTCTTAGTTTGAACCCCTCAACCAGACCTTGCTATCCCTGGTGAGATATCACAACACCCAAATCCCTAGAAGCAAAGATGTCTAGTTTGAACCCCAACCATCGCGGTTAGCGAGTGGGAATCACGACACATCTTTTACTTGTTCACATATAATCAAATGTATGTTCATTGGCATAATTTCAATATTCAAGCATTTTTGGCATGCTTCATACTATTGTTCATGCTTCTTTTGCATTTTAACATCAAATCATTAAAGAACAAAAAATCTCGCTTTAAAAAGAATCAAGTTACAAATTTGAAAGCTTTTCTAAAAACATCGATAACTTAGTTGAATTGATAGAGCACGTATGATTAGGTGGATAAGAAGCTAATGGAAAAAAGCCACAAGTTACTCAATAAGTTTTAGAAGAATCTTGCTTAGCACATAAACTTATATTCTAACTCTTCACTTCATGTTCTTCACCTTAATTAACATTTGAAGGCAAATCGAATTCGTGAAAGCTTAGCCTACAACGAAAAGATAGGGACTAGCTAGGGCTCAACACGCCAGAGTTCGAGTCAAAAATTATTCTCATACTAATGTACCATGTAGTAAGGTCAAAACTGTAGACATAAACCACTTATTTTATTTTATTGAAAATTTTTAATAATTTTTTTATATTCAAATTTTTTTGTAATTTTTGCAAAAATTTGGTGGTAAAATTGGGAGTGTGTGATAACAACGACTGTCAATGCAAACCAACAAATCGGAAGATCCTCCCATACCAAGAACAAAACATCGTTCCTCGATGTTTTCAAAGTGGGATCCAACGCAAAAATCTAAGGCCGTTTAAGAAGTAGTGCCAAAAGAAAAAATTGTTAGTACGATTAGATTGGATACTGGATTCCCCAACTGAAGCAGAGGATGTGAAAACTCATATTATACTGTGATCAGAGCAGTCTTCACCAATCCGGGAATCCTGGACCTACAACACAAATCACACAAAACAAGGACAAATCACGGGTAATGGAAAATGTAAGCTTCTCACACAAAAAACACTTATTTATTACTGATAAGCATGGGTGCTCCCCACGAACGCATGTTTAGTGTCCCGTAACGCTTAACGCCGTCCCGACAAAGCACACAAAACATGGACAAAACACGGGTAATGGAAAATGAAAGCCTTCTCACACAAAAACACTTATTTATTACTACTACTACCATTCACTTTAAAGTTGGGCCCGGAGTTTTGAGATAACTCGACGGTGCCATAAGGAAATACTTGAACAATGGTGAATGGTCCGGACCAACGGGATTTCAATTTGCCCGAGAAAATCTTCAGTCTAGAGTTGAAGAGGAGAACACGATCACCAACGTTGAAAACGCGGTTTTTAATCTTAGCATCATGGATCCTCTTGGTTTTCTCTTTATAGATTAAAGAGTTTTCGTAGGCTTGATCACGAAGTTCATTTAGTTCATTCAGTTGAACTTTCCTGTGATCACCCGCAGTTTGAACATCAAAATTTGTATGCTTGAGGGCCCAGTAGGCTTTGTGCTCTAACTCGATCGGAAGATGACATGCCTTTCCATACACAAGCTTATATGGAGTGCACCCGATGGGTGTTTTGTAAGCTGTGCGGAAGGCCCATAGAGCATCATCTAGTTTGTCCGACCAGGAGGCACGATTTTCTCCCACGGTTCTCTCAAGAATACGCTTTAAACCACGATTTGACACCTCAACTTGCCCATTGTAAATTGGTCATTGCAAAAGTGTGTTCCGCGATCACTTATGATAGCTCGGGGGGCACCAAATCGAGAAAAGAGAGTTTTTAAAAATTTGCAAACAACTCGGGCATCATTGGTGGGGAGCGCTTTTGCTTCAACCCATTTTGACAAGTAGTCAACAGCCACGAGTATGTACTTGTTCCCTCTTGAAGACGGGAACGGCCCCATAAAATCAATGCCCCAGATGTCAAAGATTTCGCAAACTTGGATGGAGTTTTGTGGCATCTCATCACGTTGCGTAATTTTTCCTTGACGTTGACAAATGTCACAGAGGGTGACAAAGTCGTGGGCATCCTTGTAGATGGTGGGCCAATAGAATCCTGAATCGAAGACTTTTCTTGCTGTGTAATTGGCACCATAGTGTCCCCAGTAGGTCCAACTGTGGAAAGCTTTGAGAAATGTTAAACTTCTTGCCCCGAAAACAATGTCGTATCACCTGATCTGATCAGATCTTTAACAGGAAGGGATCATCCCAGAAATAATGCTTGACATCCTTGAAGAATTTATTTTTTTGTTGGGATGTCATTCCCTTGATAACGAATTTCCCCGCATGGTAGTTTGCAAAATCGGCAAACCATGGGGTACTATCATCTTTAAGAGCAATAGATCCAAGGGTTTCGAGAGGAAATGCTTCATTTATTTCCTTGTTCTCGAGTTTGTCTTGATGCGGATTTTCAAGTCTGGACAGATGATCGGCGGCGAGATTCTCAGCTCCTTTTTTGTCTCGAATTTCAATATCAAATTCTTGGAGCAATAAGATCCACCGCATGAGTCTTGCCTTAGCATCCTTTTTGGCAAAGAGATACTTGATGGCAGAATGGTCAGTATACACTATGCTTTTGGACATAACAAGATATGACCGAAATTTCTCAAAGGCATACACTACTGCAAGTAATTCCTTTTCAGTAGTAGTGTAATGAGTTTGAGCCTCGTTCATAGTCTTGCTAGCATAGTGTATAGGTTGGAAATGCTTGTTTTTTCTTTGCCCGAGGACTGCCCCAATTGCGAAGTCGCTAGCATCGCACATCAGTTCAAAGGGTAAGTCCCAGTCGGGAGCAATTAAGATCGGAGCCTCAGTCAATTTTCTTTTGAGTGTATTAAAGGAATCGATACACTCTTCAGAGAAGAAAAATGGAGTCTCTTTTTCAAGCAAATGAGTCATAGGACGGGCAATTTTTGAAAAGTCCTGAATGAATCGTCGGAATAACGGGTGCCCAGGAAAAACTACGGACACCTTTGACAGAAGTCGGATGAGGAGTTTTGCTATTTACTTTGACTTTAGTCTATCAACCTCAAGTCCCCGACTTAGAAATTTTGTGTCGAAGAAAACAAATGCCTTCCCTTTACCATAAATAGCTCTTTTCCCAGTTGAACGATAAATTGGTGTCTTCACACGCTTCAAACATCTTTTCTAAAAGGGTTAGGCATGTTTCCAACTCTCCCGAGTCCCCAAAGACGAAAAGTCATCCATAAATACTTACCAAGTTCTTTCAATCATTTCGTAGAAGATTGCCATTCATACATCTTTTGAACGTGCAGGAGCATTGCATAGCCAAAAGGCATGCGACGATAGGCAAGAAGTTCCGTTATGGGCATGTGAATGTTGTCTTTTCTTGTGATCTTTATGGGTCTATTGGGATCTGGAAAAATTATCCGAGAAAGCATCGAGGAAACAGTAGTATTAGTTTCTTGTGTCTTTCGGTGCATTTGGTCCATAAAAGTAATGGGAAGTGGTCTTTTCGAGTGCTTCAATAGTTTTCTGTAATCGAATTACTACTCGCCATCCCGTGACCAATCGGTAGGAATTAGTTCATCTCATCATTTGTGATGACATCATACTCTTTCTTTAGGTACACAGTGTACCGGGCTCACCCCAAGGGACTGTCAGAGATAGGGTAATCAATCCAGCGTCAAGGAGTTTTTCAACTCCTTTTGATAACATCGTAGATTTTTGGGATTACCCTTCTTCGACTTTGCAAAGATGGTTCATAGTCCTCATTCCATTAGAATTTTGTGGTACAAAATTCTGGGCTAAACAACCTTTTATAAAAATAAAAAAATTTAAAAATTGGGAAGTTTCCAAGCGATGGCTCGCTTGTGAGACTGAGACCTTCAGAAGGCTGCCTTTTCCTCAATCTTTTAAGTCTTTAGCAATTATGACAGGGCAACTTAGGTCACCATCTAAAAAATGCGGATCAAGATGGGGGTGGCATTCCTTGAGTTCAACCTCGGGAGGTTCATCAACGGAAGATTCAACGGTTTTAGCTTCACAGAGTTTGAGTTCTTTCCTAACTCCAGGCAGATATTGTTCTTGATTTGGGAGGGGGGGTGGTGGTTCACTGTTCAAAATTGCTTCTAGAAGCAGGATGTCCCCCTCAGGATCCTGATAAGTTGGATCAACTTCAGATGAAGTTGGATCATCTTCTAGAGCAAGAAACGAATCTGCTTCTTCAAATAAGAGAAAGTCACTGTCCCCGAAAGGAGTGAGAGTTGGAGAAGCAGTAGAAACAATAGGCTCAGAATATGGAGTGGGATTGCCACTCGCGATCACGTTTGAAAATCCTAGGACCTCTTGAGAATACTCATCACAAGCCATATCGATGACGTCGATTTTGTTGACCGTCATATGGTTGTAATCAGCTGTGTATTTTGAAGTTTGGTCCAGATTGAATGTGATGGCTTCCTTGCCAACACGAAGGGTAATCTCACCTTCATAAACATCTATCAAAGCATGACTGGTTTTTAAGAAACATCGCCCGAGAATTAAAGGTACTCGGGGGTCTGGTTCAAAATCAACAACTACGAAGTCAGCTGGAAATTGGAATTTTCCCACATTTACAAAGACATCTTCAGCGATACCGATCGGTTTAGTGATCGAACGGTCAGCTAGTTCTAGTGTCATGCAAGTCGGGGTCAATTCAGGAAGAGATAGATTGTTCCATACAGAATAAGGCATGAGATTAATGCTCGCACCAAGATCGGCCAATGCGTTGCATGTAGTAATCCCCGTAAATTCACATGGAATCAGAAATCGGCCAGGGTCTCCAAGTTTCTTTGGTAACTTGTTGAGGATGACCGCTGAACAGTTCTCATTCAAAGGAGTTCTTGCCAATTCGCTCAATTTTTCTTTGTTTCCAATTAAGGTTTTTAAAGTCGAAGCAAATTTAGGCATGAGCATCAAGGCATCGGTAAAGCTAATCTCGAAACTCAAATCTCTAAAGATTTCATAGAATTTCTCAATTTGGTCATTAGCTTTTTCCTTGCGCCTTTCATCATTTCTAACTTGATGAAATAATTGATGCTTTAGGAACTGGAGTAACAACAGGAGCAACATTGGGCTCAGGATTTGGATTACGAGTCTGAATTTGAACAACAGGAGGTTGGACGTCTTCGGTGCTTCCGTTATTAGCAGGAGGCATCGTGTCCTTTGTCACCTCGGTGTCATGATTAACTGCTTTCGGTCCTTGGATGGTAACACCACTTCGGGTAGTGATACCTTTTAAATCTTCCTTTGGGTTGGTAACAGTGTTACCAGGAAGAGTTCCAGAACCGGAAGTAGAAGCTGTATTAGCAGTAACAAATTTTGAAAGCATGTCAGTCAAATTTGCCATTTGGGATTGCAGGTTTTGACCTTGGTTTTGCATGTTTCTCAACACTGCATCATTGGCTATGACATATCTTTCAAAATCTGTTTTTGACACACCGTGTGTCTGAGGAGCAGGTCCTTGATGAGCTACTGGTTGATTTACCGGAGGTCGATAAATCTGACCTTGGTTGAAATTGTTTCCTCTGTTTTGATTAAAGTTATTTCCTCGATTGAAATTGTTTTGACTATTTGCATGAGGATTCCTGAACCGGGAGGAAAAACCAGGAGGTCGATTTGATTTGAGGACCATCGGTGGTCGATAACAGAATTAAGTTGGTTGAAAATTGGCCGCAGCAGCTGGGACAAATACTCTCTGGATTATTGTTCATGGTTAATGTTTGCTATTAGTGGCTGGACAGTTTTGATAAAATGACCTCCCCACAAGTTACCACAACTTTGTTCAACCGCTTTTAGGGGCGGAGCTGGTGGTTTGTGTTTTTTCTTCGAGAAATTAATTGCCCGAAACCATGTCTTTGAGTTCAGCAACATCAGATGAGATTGCTGTGGGGTGGAGTGCTTGTATCAATTTTACTACAACAGCTTTCTTGTTTCTTGACTGACGTACCTTAGACTTGCTCTCGATAATTTTTTAAGAATTCTCGAGGGACATTTTGTCTAAGAAGTTACCACCGGTCAGCGAGTTCAATGAATATTGATCATTTGAGTTAGGGCATTTAATAGATGTATCGAGTTGGATGCAATTCTGAAAACCATGAGGAAGGGCATCCCCTTAAAAGATCATTGAAACGATCCCAAGCCTCATAAAACGTCTCATCAAATTTTTGCTGAAATCTCGTGATTTCATTTCTGAGATTTGTCGTTTTAGAGGGCGGGAAGAATTTGTTAATAAATTTCGAAACAAGATCATCCCATGTTTCAATCGACCGAGGGGGTTCTTTTTCTAGCCATATCCGGGCTGCCCCTTCGAGAGAAAACGGGAAAAGCATAAGCTTAACCGACGTATTTGGTACGTTCGGAATCTTCATTGTAGAAGTGATCTTGTTGAAATAACGGATGTGAGCATGTGGGTCTTCTTTATCGTGTCCAAAAAATTGCTTGTTTTGAACAAGATTCAGAAGACCATGCTTGATCTCAAAGTTATTCGCGGTGATTTCCGGAATAACTATCGCATCCTCGTAACCCTCGGTGGGTGCTTCGAGCAATTGCGCCATAGTACGATTATCGGCCATCGTAACTATGGGAGGATTATCAGGTTTCTCAAGATTAGATGATTCAACAGAAGGCTGACGGACAGGAGGTTCTGGAACTGAAATACGGGCTTGAGACCGAGTGCGCATGCACAAAATAGAAATATAAAAAGAAAATTTACACTAATTTTTTTGGTTTTTCAATGATTTATTCACAATTGGTTTTAACGGACAATGAGATAAGACAACTTAAACCAAATAATCTGCTTACTTCACGGTAGCTCTCAAAAAGATAAACGCACAGGTGAGCGGAGGAGTAGGAATAGCGCGAAGCTTATTTCTCCTTTCGGGTCGTAGTTCCTAGGAACAACCCTCCTTATACCCACTTTATAGTTTGTTTAACTTTTCAAGGTGAGCCGTACGTCGTAAGAGACACAAAAGGCAAGTTTTTAAATCTTTTGTTCGAGTTGGGAACCAACAAGTTCACCGGAACTTATTATGATAATACCTCAGTTGAGAATATTATATTTTGGTATTTTACCAATTTGTGAATTTTATTTCTTTTTTTTATGGACAATGTTTTTATGTTTTTGGTTTTTTCTTTGGTTTTTATCTGATAATTATACTAAAAGAAATGAAAAATATTTTTGTACTTTTTTTATATTTTTATAATAAAAGAAAATATTCACAGTTTCAAACACAATTGATCAAACGTAACGATAAACGGTTTCACAGCCTCCCCGGCAACGGCGCCAAAAATTGATTGGTGGTTTTCACACTATAAATATATATAATATATAATAAAATATAAAATATATATATAAGTATAAAAATCAACAAGTATCTATGTTCAAGGGTCGTTTATCCCCATCGAGGATGGAACTGGTTATTGCGATTACTACATTTGTACTTGGGATTTCTGGTCTATATTTTAAACCTAAATATAAAACAAAAAACCCTAAAAATAAAGAAAAAAATATTAAAAAATTTTTTTTAAAAAAAACTAAACACCTAACAACAAAACAGATACGATCGAAGATTTGAGTTTGAAGGAAGGAATTGGTTTGGGAAGTTGAAAAAGTCAAATTAGATAATAACGAACTAAAACGTTTAAGAAAAACCTAGAAATTATGAAATTAAACTAGAAAACGAGGGCCCGAATCCCGAACAAAAGGGGGAAAACCTAAAATCTTTAAAAATAAACCTACGAAGAAATTTTTTGCTTCTAAACTACTCTAGGGATCAAATAACGAAGAATGAAAAAGACTAGACCGAAAACGGAGTTCGTTTGACCCAAAAACGAGTCAAAACAAAATCCCGCACCCGGACCCGTTCTTTAAAAGATGAAAAGTTATAAAAATGACCCTACGAAAAATTTTATATTTTTCCTACAAACTAGATGACAAAAGAAAATTTTCTAAAAAAGCAAAATATTTTTTTGATAATTTTTGTATTTTTTATGAATTAAATAAACTTTTAACTAAATTAAATTATAAAAAATATTAAACGATTACTAAAAATTCTGAAAAATTTACAAAAAATACTAGATACTTTAATGGTCCTACGAAAAATAAGAAACACAACACAGCTTAAGTAATAAGCCCGAAAATAAGCTATACAGCTTATTTAAGCTTATAGGCCAAAATGTACATAAATACCAAACGCCTTGGGTCTTTAACGAAAAAGACCCAAGGGCGCAGTGGTAGAGTGTGTGTGTAAAAAGGGGGATGTATCGCTTGGTCCCGGGTTCGAGTCTTGCTCACCCGGGCCAAGTGTCTTCCCCTTTTTTTTTATTTTTCCTAAAGTCTAGGGTAGAAGTTGTACAAAACTAAACTAAAGGGTAGGCGGGCAAACTATTAACAATTTACACTACAATGTAAACGGGCAACCCTGAACTATGAGAAAAGAACTAAACAGACCCTACGATACTAGCTTATTTTTGCTTATTGAAAAAGTGAGATTTAGCTAAAACTTAAAACTACAAACTTATTAAAGAGCTTAATCTCTATAACTTTAACAAAGGGACTTTCTTGAAAAGCTCAAAGAATAAGCAGTTAAGGGCTTATTTTCACAGAAAATGACTTAACTAATTTTCAAACACTTAAAAGCTTAAAACAAAATCCTAATAAGCTAAGTATGAATAAAAAAGGCTAAATAAGCTAAACTAACTTTATTTTAGCTAAACTAACTAAATTAAGCAAAGTGGAACACCAATAAGCTGTTTAGCAGCTTATTGGTTTTCACAGGACACACAGTAGCCAAGAGGCTACTTTGAGCTTATTTTTAAGCTACCAAATAAGAACTAAAATGAAAAAGCTAAGCTAATTTATAAACTAGACCTAGGATACATTCTAAAAATGCTTTTTATAACTATTTTGAACAGGAAATAAGCAGTGAAATAAGCTATTGAAAAAGTGCTTTAAAAACTGAAAAACTTACATCCTTACTGTGACTTTTTTTTTTAGGAAAATGAAATAAGCTATTTGTAACACTTAAAAAGCTAATCTAATAACTTAAAACTACCTAATAAGCTAATGGGACACAAGTGGGCTTATTAAATAAGCTGAAAATGCTGAAAATGAAAATTAAGCAATCCCTAAATCTAAGTCATTCAAAAACAGTCAAATGCCAAGTTTGGGCTTTAAAATAAGCCCACAAATAAGCTTCTCAAAAGCTAAAATTCAAGGGACTTATTTAAGAGCTTATAGGCTCTTAAAATAAGCCAATAACTTGAGCTTAAATTGGCTTAAACACCAAGAAAAAGTGGCTTAAAATCTCCCCTTTGCACCAGGGGAGATTTAAGCTTAAGGGTATGGGCTTATTTGACAGCTTCTAAAAAGCTGTCAAATGAGCTCAAATTGAAAAGATAAGCTTAAACAGATTTAGTATTATGGCAAAGGGGCTTGTGCACCAATTTTAAGCTTTTAAAACTTATTTAAACTTGCTGAATTGTGAAGGTGAAAAAGGACTTTTGACTTTTTAAAACTGTGACTAAAAGAGACTTGGTGGATATTGACTTACCAAAGTCAAAAGACCAAGGCTTTCTAACAGCCTTGTTTAGACACACAAAACACACTCTTTTGACACTTCAACTCAAGCCACAAGTGCTTAACTGAATAAGCACTTGTGGTGTCTTCTAAAATCTCACAGTTGTGAGAACAGTTTTTAAAAACTTTGGAAAACACTTTTAAAACTAAAAACTTTTTAAAAACAGCTTGTAAATGCTTAAAAACTTAAGTTAAAGTAAACCAAAATACCTCAACCCATGCCAAGACCAATTTGACCCATTTTTAGGCTTATGCCAAACACCCCTTTATATTCTTAAAATAGATTTTAACACTTCTAAAAAACTGTTTTAGCTCACAATTCTTAGAGGGAATGGACAATTAAGCATTAAACACCTCAAATGAACAATAATAAGAAGGAAATAAGCATTCTAAAAAGCTAAAACAGAATAAGCTAAGACAATCTAAGAATTGTAACTTTAAAAGAGAGAAATGTGATTACCTTTGTCCAAACTTTTACTAGGACCTTTTAACCCCTCAAAGGCTTTCAGCTACAAGCTCTGGCTTATAAATAAGCCAGTGAATAAGCCAATAAGCCCTTCCAAGTTCAGCTTATCTTCCAAATGGCTTATTCTCTGATTTTTTCAAACAAAAACTTATAAAACTATAAACTATGAAGAGTTTAAGTTTTATAAGTTTAATAAGCTGCCATAAGAGCTTATAGAAGCTTATTTATCATATGTAAAGATAATGTAAAGTTGTGCGAGTTATTCCTTCTGAGCTTCAAAGAATTTCATGTGCTAAACTCGACATTATTTTTGATGTAAATGGATTTAAGTGAGTAAGTTAATAACTTTTAACAAGTTTCCAGCTGAATTTGAGCTTATTAACTAGAATAAGCTCAAAAGAGCTTATTGAGAGCTTATGAGGAAAATTGGCTTAACTTTTCATTAAAACTGAAGAAATAAGAGTAACATAGAGGACAGTAGTCTTAATAAAGCAATACCCATATAAAAAATCACTTAAAAATACGACCTTAAAAATGACTAAATCAACATCCCTTGCCACATGGGCTTACAAGGCTTTTCTCAGGAAAATAACGTTACAAACTCGGTCTTCTTTTTCTTCTCTCTTGCTGATGCTGCTTGTATTGTAGACCACACAAACAGGGATGTGTTTGTTTGCTGTGAGTGTTTTTAACTTTATTAACTCTTGGCCTTCATATCTTCAATGGTAGGTTAAGGCGAAATGGTGTAACGATACATATAACATTGGGTGAAAACATAGATTGGTTTAACAAGGGTGATCTAGGGGTATCTTGCACTAATAATGAGTGCAACAAAAGGGTTTATCACGGGAGGTCGACAAGTCAGTGTAACAAGTCGATAAACACACACATATAGGCTATTTGGGTGATTTCCTAAGTGTTGCCTTCTTGAACTATCTATTCCTGCTAATCAATTAGGTCTCAAAATGATGTACATGCCAAGTTCTAAAGTCTATAATACTACCGACACACTTAGTATTTTGGTGGATTTTGAATAATATGATGGAAACGGAATATTAGGCGTAAATCTCACCAAGTAGTAATAAAGGGTAATGTGTATTCAACAAAGATTCATTCTAGTTTATTTAAGAAAAACATGTCAAAAAATTTAAAATTGGCATAATTTTCAAAGAAAACTAGAAAATTAAAGGCAAAACATACGTCAAGTATTAATTCTACTCCCATCCCCCCTACTTGATTTGTACAATGTCCCTATTGTACATTAAGGAAATGAAATAAAAAGGAAAGAGTAGAATTAAGACAAGAAACTCACTGAGCATTGCTTTGAGATTTGAAATTGAGTGGAAACCTTTTAGATTATCTCCGTCTTTTCGCAAGCTCTTTATCCCCTGTGATCACAAAAACAAACCAAAGCATAAAATCATTCTACAAGAATTATGAAGTGTACAAGAAATACAAACCTAACTTATTTTTGTAGGAATCACGGTTGCATTTAGCATATGCAACAAGCCTTTTTAACCACCTGGTGGCCCAAGTGGACGGGTTTAGTCTCGTGAGGGATTCCAGAGAACATACCCACAAAGTCAATTTACGTATACAAGGTTTAGACATGTTTAAAACTTAAATTTTTAAGATTTCAGAAGGAGGTTACGGCGTAACTCCGGTGGTTACGTCGTAATCAAGTGGTATGAAAATTTTAAGTTTTTAAAGAGTTATGGAGTAACCGTGAACTGGATTACGTCGTAACTATAATGGTTACGGCATAAACTAAAGTTGTTACGCCGTAACTACTGCAGATTCAGCAAAGTTACCACATGATTATGAGTCGAGCCGGTCTCGATAAATGCCTCCTCGCTGCTGGATCCTGCAAAACAAAGTTGAAAACATACAAACCAACTAATATGCAGAATGAAAAATAGTCATGGGGTGCCTCCCACAAAGCGCTTATTTTTTATTTGAGTCGCGAGTTTGACTCCACCCTTATTTGCCAAGTAATAAGGTGTTCCTTCCCTCATTTGAGATTAAGTGCGAATGAGAGTAGCAATGAACACCATGATTTGCTACTGGGTAGGGGAATGGCAAATTAGAACCATACTGCTATTAAAATTTCATTTCCCTTGATGATTGGCTCACTTGGTGTAGTAATTTCCCAATGAAGGTCTCACAATCATATGTTTTTATTTATTATTTTTATGAATGTCCTCATTTTTGTTCCTTGTCTCGAGCCGGATCCGTGTTTTAAAATGTACACATTTTATTAAATGTTAGAAACTAAAATAAAATTGTTGAACGAATAAAAGTAAGTTTGGAAAGTAAATAAACGACTGATGGGTCGGTTAATAAACGAACCAAACGAACGTCTCTATGTATTAGTTTTGCAAAGACTTGAGGAAGGAGGGACCATAGTTGTCAAAGTGCCAAACTATTTCTAGTATATAAGTGTGGCTTATACACACACTAACTCATAACTTGCAAATCATTTCTCACATCTCTCCCTCTTGCTCTCTTGCGTCGAGTACATCCTAAACACATCGACCCATTTCTTTTCAATTTCCATCTTCAATAATCACATGCAATATGATCTAAATATACCATATTAATCCTTGTATCATTAGCTACGTTTTGGTGTAAGAAAACAAGACATGCATTAAGGTTTCAAAAAAATATATTTTTGGTTGATTTGGAAAATTACAAGTATAAAAAGGGTGTTAATAGAGTTAGATTAGTGTTGTTATCAAGTGGGTTTAATTGGAAAAATCGTTTGGGTCATGTTTGTTTGTAACCGTGATTCGAGACCACGAGGAGGGGAACCCAACACTTTCGTGTATGTTGTAAGTAACTTTCAATACTTGCGTTATATTATTTTCGTGTTTGAGTTTGATTTTGTATATTATATGTGACCGAAGATAACACACTTTTATGTGTTTGATGTAAGTACATATTCTAATACTTGCGTTATATTATTTCCGTTGTTTGATTTGATTTTGTATATTATATGTGACGAAATCCGACACTTGCGTTGATTAGAGATGATATTGGGGATGTTAATTAGGCTAGTTGATGGTATTTGGATGATTGTTGGAAGTCAAATACAAGGTTTTAATGGGTTTTGAAAATGGTAAATTCGTACAGAATATTTTGCCGCATTCTTCGAAGTTTTGTTAGATTTTGTGAAATTTATTTTTGATGTTGAACATATGATAGAGTTCGTCCTAATGTACGTTTCGATAATTCGAAACGTCACGTAACTCCCTTATAACGAAGAAGTTACGGCGAAAACAAGTTTTGAAAAACTTATAAATTTCAAATAACAGCAATTTGGCAAGTTCCGCACTTGACCCTGCTGATCCCGATTTTCAACAGCTTTTTGGGGCACTACCCAAAGAATTCAGAGTCCGTTTCGCCTTCCTGCAAACACAAAGTTGCCGTGAATGACGTATTATCTAAAAATAATTTTTCTTGGTTAAAGTCACGAAAACGTGATATAGTGGGTCAAAACAGATGGTCAAACTGCTGTGTTTTTTTATTGAAAATACAAGTTACAACAGAATTGAAAAAGGGATTTTTGGTCATTTTCTGTCGAGATTCAGGTCTCGGCTAAAACAAAAAAATTGTCCGGAATAACAAGATCGCAATAAAAGAACTTACTTGATATGTCCGAAACGTGAGAAAAATAGTGAATTTATAGCGGGATCGTTAAGGCGTGGCCATATTATACTTAAAATCAACAAAAGTAAAAGTCAAACGAAAAAGTCAAACGTAAGAATAACTTGACATTTATATGTCGAAAGAGTTTAAGTGATAGAAAAATAATATCGATAAGATATTTAGAAATCAACAAGTATTTTACGACCATCCGTCGGGTCTAAAAACATAAGGTCTAAATATAGTAACTTTTGATAATACGCGAACGTAACCTTGTTACGGATAATTAGTAACCACCTTGTTTGGATGACGAAAGTATGACGAATTTAACTAAATGATTTTTATAACTAAAATTAAGTGTCCGAGACATACTAAATATGGTAATGACATTCAGAAAATAGCAACATACCAAAAAATAGAAAGATTCTTAAAAAAAAAAAGAATTAGAATAAGCAATGTATGATGTATACTAAAAAGAACTATCGAAACTAATATTGAGTGGGTTTTTAGAATCTAAGCCGCAAGTGGATATTCACAATCACAAGTATGAATATATAAAATATAAATATTATGAATTTTTTGTTGAAACGATGTACCATCGTTTGACCATATTTTCGGTATAGTAATCGAGCAGACATAAATTAAATGTCGTGATCGTGATGCGTTTGATTATCCCTCCCCCGATTTTTCTGATTAATTTGATCTTCGCTATCGATCAAGAGAGTTTTCATAGCCTCAGCTTTTAAAGTTTTCAAGATTTAACTATCGGCGAGGGGGATACATTGCTTGTGTTTGTGAAATTGACGCAAAACTGTCTTTGATACATGAATATGATCCTTCACTAACTGAGTATATGCCTTTTTGCTGTGTTAACCGTTAGAGTTCACATGTGTTGTGTGTAACGGCTAATAGCATATAAATATATCTATTGGGTTTGACAACCCTGTCCGGTTGAATCCTTGGGACCCACCATGGTCAAAACGAACATTTATGTAGTAATTTTAGAGAAGTGAGCATACATCTCTGAAATAAATTTTCGTCCTACCAGAATTAATGTGTTTAAGTTTTCGGTACATTGTCTCATTTAGTTGGAAATCAATATTTGTATAACTTGACTTACGAGCCAAGTTATATGTTTTGTTTTAACCAAATTAACGCGTTCTAACTATTATATGAAACTCTATGATACACTTCAACGTTTTTCGTTTGACGTTTCTAAGTATGTATCTAAGGTTAATTGTCTGTTGATAGGCTGGATGGGGACGAAACGACGATATTCAAGGACGGTGTCTCGTCGAATAGTGTCATAAACTAAGACAAGTGTTTTAGACATCAAGTCGTGTTTTGCTACTTTAGAAATAATTTCTATAAATGGTAATTATAGGGACTATGTTAACTCATTATCTTTCTAATAAATGAAATTGTGTTTTATAAACGTATCTTTGAACGTTTAGAGGGACTCGTGTGCATGTATTATGAAGTAGCACCCCAAATGTTGTATTCTGTTGTGTATCGTATTTTGGGGGTGTTACAAATATGCAAAATGAAAGATAGTCAAGGGGTACCTCCCACAAAGCGCTTGTTTTTGTTTTAGTCCAACGAGCTTGACTCCACCCTTATTTGCCAAGTAATAAGGTTACCATCCCCAATATGAGATAAGTTCGGGATGGAGAGAGTAGTAATGAACACCATGATTTGCTAATGGGTAGGGGAATGACAAACTAGAACCATAATGCTGTTGAAATTTTATTTCTCTTGATGATTGGCTCACTTGGTGTAGTAATTTCCGAATGAAGGTCTCATAATCATATGTTTTTATAACAGGGTTATCATATTCTTTTTCGGCAACCTCTGTATTATGAGAAAATTCCTCCTCGAATTTGTTTAATTGCTTGTTAGACGTGAATTTGTAGCCGGTGCTACATAATCGTCGTCAGGTGGTGTGATGTGAACCGTCTGAGGGGTCAAAGGTTGCATTACACTATCATTTAGAGGAATATCATAATCTTGTTCCTTTTCTCTTACAATTTTATCCTTATCATGGACTGGTCCCAGTGGTATGTATGGTTGCACTATTGGTTCAAGGTTGGGTAAAGTGTGTATGGTAGGTGTTAGAAATTGCCTCAGCCTTTCTACATCCTTGCTTGTAATGTCCCAACCGACATCCATGTCCCTTTCATCTTCTTGAGATTTTGCGTTATGAATTTCCTCAGGATTTCTAATTATGCGAACGGTTTTGCGAGTTCTGTAAGGGCTACCCATTTGTTCCTTCAAATGACCTAGAAATGGCGTAGGTGATAAGTCACGAGGAACCGGCTCCTTTATGTTTTCCTTACCTATTGTCGTTATTGCCTTGACTTTTTCTCCTGTATTAGTGACGACTTTATGGGTTAATTGATAAGCTTTTTCCTGTAGGTTCTTTGTTGTAGTTTTAAGTGCCCTTATGTTCGATTCCGTTATTTTAAGGATCTTCCTGAACCTATCATCATCCATGGTCTGTTTTCTAATTGTGTATATGCAATGTTGTGTTCGAAATCGTTGATATGTTTGAGCACCTTGTCAAAATTATTTTTCTTGTATTCCTCTTCTTTATACCAGGAGAGAGAGTGTTTTGACAATTCTCGTACTGGCCTTCTAATTTCTGGCGGCTGGTGTCATCCTTGGGATAGGTCCCTTAAAATATGCCTTTTTTCTAGTTTCGGGGTCTAGCCCTTGGTAGAAAATTTATAGTTGTTCGTGCTTATTGATTTTATGCTCTAGACAGTTATAAAGCAGATCGTTGAACCGTTCCCATGCAAGATGTAAGGGTTCATTGCATTCTTGCCCAAAATTTCTGATAGCCTTGGTTTGTCTGATAATTTGGGAAAGCGGGCGGTATCTGCTTAGAAAAGCGGTTTTCAGGAGGTCCCAGGTCGTAATGGATCCCGCTGACAATTGGTTTATCCATAGTCTGGCTTTTCCTTTCAACGTAAAAAGGAATGCCATGAGCATTACCTGGTCTCTTGATACTCCAGGAGATGGGAAGAGGTTGACAATAGACGTGATATTTGAGATGTGTTCGAGGAGGTTTTCGTCATTATTTCCAAGGAACACATTGTCTTTTAATTCGTCAATGCATTGACCTCAGAAGAATTCGACTTAATATTTTTCTTCAATAATGGTTCTGACTACTCCAAGCGCTGTCTTTCTCTTCCCTAGTTAGGTATTCATCGACAGTTGATTCGGGTTGTTTTGTATTACTCATGTTAAAACTAATGATTCTTAGCTCCCCAGCAGCGGCGCAAAAACTTGATGCGTATTTTATTTTAAAATATATTTTTACCAAGTTTTAAATTTATAAAACTCGATCTACCTGACAACGCATTAAAGGGCAGAGAACCCGATCGTGGGTAGTATAGAATGGTAAATCCGAGGTCGTCCCAAAGAGCTTAAGTTGTAATTAGTTTTTTTAATTTGAAATGTTCACGTTTAGAAAATGGTTGTGAATTGATTTGAAATAAATAACAATAAAAATAAATTACTAAAATTTTAAAATTGTTGGAAACATGCTAAACCTAGTTACTTCATTCAATATTGTTATGAAAAGCATCCGGTGCATTGTTAAAACTATGGTTTTCATTAGCGGTTTATAGGGTCGATAGATTTGAATATCCTTATTTAGTCTATCTATACTTCCTCTGGGATTTTGGGAATCAGGCCAATCAATCTGGGAGGTATAGGTTATCAAAGTTGCAGTGATTAATCCCAAATTTTCCCAAAACTTTATTATAATAAAACCTATGCAGATTATTACTCTTTGAAAGTGTTCAGTGCTTTTTAATTATATTAAGTGTTATCGTGCGGTGACCGATTAGTTTCTACACTAGTAAGGAGTTAGTGATCCTCCCTTGTACGATGGATCCTATATGACTAGATAATCTAATAATGGGCAAGCAGGTCCAAATCACCCATATAAAACAAAACCCAGAGTTACATGATTAGTAAATACAAATGTATTCGTTATTAAACGATTAAATACAAAAAGTATGTAATCGATAGATTGAAAGCTCAGAATTCTTATTTGTATTTCGGTTTTAAACGATTAAATACAAAAAGTGTATGATAAAGTGTGATCTCCCTTGGAATCCAGGTGGAATTCTTTATGAAGGTTGGAAGCCTTTGTCGCTCGCTCCCATTGGTGTGAGGAGTGATGTTGGAAAAGAATTGAAGAAGCTTCTATTTATAGGTAGTGCAACCTGTTACTGGCGTAAACTTTTAAAGGTGTTACGGCCGTAACCTTCTTAACACGGCCTTCCATATATTAAGCAGTTGTTCAGGCGTTTCCAGATATGGTGTTACGCCGTAACCTTCAAAAATTTCCATATGTACATGATCTTTATTCCATATTTGTGTATCTTCATGGTTACGGCGTAACCATTTAGGGTGTTACGCCGTAACTATATCTATGGTTAGATTTACTTCCAAATTCATGTTTACAGCGTAACTAGATATGGTGTTACGCCTTAAAGTTGTCCTTGATCTTCGTACTTGCTTAATATATGTTACGACGTAACCATATTTGGCGTTGCGCCGTAACATTTTTCAAATATTTACACTTTGAGTCATTTTTCCCTTGTTTCTTGTCACTTTCTTGCATTTCACCTGAAAACTACAAAATGATAGAAAATATCTCGTTTTCGAGTGTTAGTGAAACATTTGTAGGTAATATAGGGGGTATTTTGCCACCAAAAAGTATTAAATATTTGATGTTATCACTAAGCGTTTAAACATAGAAAACGACATTACGCTAATACTGGCTCCTAAATCAGCAAGAGCATTGCAATCGTAGTATTGCCAATGACGCATGGTAAAACAAAAATTCCTGGATCTTTTTCTTTTGGTGGAAGTTCGTTTTGAAGCACAGCGGAACATCGGGCGTTTAATTTCACCATGGATAATTTTTCAATTTGAATTTTATTTGAAACCAACTCTTGCAAATGCCGGGTGTATTCTAGTGTTTTCTGAATATCATTTACTAAGGTAGTTCTATAATGCGCTTTTTCACCTTTTAAGAGAAAGTTTCTAATTTGGGTGTTTCTTGAGGAGGTTCCAATGTCATTGTGCATTCCTGTTGTACAGAAGTACTATTCATGACTGGTGCATTGTCATTTTGATTAACTAGAATACGGGCAAGGTGAACAACTTTCTTTTCGAGTTTTTAATGGTTAATTCTTGTTTTTGGAGGTTTTTATTAGTGATGTCTATGAAGTTTTGCATCCATTCGTCCAATATATTTTGTTTCTTACGAGATTCCTCTAGAAATTGTTCGAGTGTTTCTTTGAGGTTATCTAAGGGGTAGGTGAATCTTAGGTGGTATTTCATACTTTTTACTTCTTCGTGACGGGACTTCATATTGGGTTTTCGGTTGATTTTATGGATGCCTTCCCTAAGATTATTCATATCATGATTTAGAATCTTAAGTTTTTCAGTGATTGTACTAAAAGAGTTATTTGAAGTTTTCTTATCACTTTCCTCCTTGTGCCATCTATGCAAGTGGTCTACTTTCTCATGAATTGACTCCAATGCTTCAATAGCAGTTAACCCTGTAATTAAGCCACGAGAATCCAAGATTTGACGTGTGTGAGTGCTAAGGCCTTTGTAAAAGTATTTACTTTTTGATAGTCATTTATATAATGAAATGGGCACTTAAAGAGGAGTTCATTAAATCTTTCACATGTGTGGTACAGGGTTTCGCCTTCATATTGCCGAAAACTATGAATTTCTCCTATTTGTTTGAAGGTTACTGAAGGTGGACATAATATTTGGATGAAGACTTGTTTTAACTCGTCCCAGGTTTTCAGTAAGCCGGATGGAGTTCTGCCCAACCACCTCTTGGCAGCTCCTGTAAGAGTAAGGGGAAAAATTCACAGCATTATGTCATTTCCCGAAATCTCAGGTGTATTGAATAAACTGGCGATCTCTAAGATTTTTTTAAGTGTTCCATAGCATCTTCAGTCTTTCATCCAGAGAAGGTGTTCTCACGCAATTCCCTTAATAGTTGACTTTTAATTTCAAAAACGATGCTTTTTTCAATCTCGGGTCTCTTTACTCCTACTTGTGAGTTATTATGATTTAGAGCAAGATACTGTTTCAACGTAAGTGTTTCGATGTCAATATCGCTTAAATCTTCCGACTCTGATTCTGACGATTCACATTCATAGAAGGAATAAATATTATGGACTGCAATAGGCGTGATATCTTTTCTGCTCCGAAATTGCCTTTCGGGGTTAGCGAAAGGAGTGAACACCTTTGTGTTGCTACTCCTAGTCATGTTTGAGAAAGAGGGTTTTTTTTTTCGAAATTAATTTTTTTAATCAAAAAATAATAAATCTCAACAAAATCATATAAAGGACTAACGATGCATTAATAAAATAAACGATCGTTAGAAATTTAACTTGAAAACTTGTTAATTGCCTAACATTGCAACCAAAAACAAGATGGATACCTTAAATTGAGAAAAAAAAAGATTGGTACCTTTAATTGACATTGGACCTTAGATGAGTACCTTTTTATGCGATTTGCCCAATTAAAACTATCTTTTAGCTCCCCGGCAGCGACGCCAAAAACTTGATGCATATTTTGCTTTAAATATATCTTTACCAAGTTTTAAATTTATAAAACCCGATTGCCGATACACGCACTAACGGGCAGATAACCCGTTCGTATATAGTGCAGTAGCTTGGTAAATCCGAGGTCGTCCCAAGAGCTAAGGTTTAATAGTTCTAATTTAATTGTTGTCACGATTGAAAATGGTTTTGAATGATTTATAATTACAGAAAAGTAAATGCAATAAAATAAATAGATAGAAGATATTAGGGAGAATGGCGTGCCAACCTAACCATTTTATTACCAATGTTATGATTACATTTTCCTATGCAATCTTCAATTATAAGTTTCATTAGTGGTTCTAAAGTCGACAGACCCGAATTTTCATTTAAGGTATGTCATATGCTTACTCTACGATCTCACATTCCCCTACGATCACACGAGCAGGGCATACAAGCTTGCAGTGGTTAAACCCCAACTACCTTTAAGACCAATCTATAATCTAAACCGACTATTAACCCCCTCTGAAAGAGTTCCCATGCTTTTTAAGTATTTAATGTGACAAAGGCGGTAATCTGTTTAATTCCTACACTAGGGATAAATGGCAAGCTACCCTAGTACCCCACTAATCTTAGGTTCAACATGGTAAGTCTAATATCAGGATTAATAAGATCTAAGCCACCCTCTATACTACCAAAATGTGAGGATCAATAAAAGGCTATAAGGATATCTAACAGAACCATAATTGAACATGAAATTATAATCATAACAATAGTAACTACATGGTTAGGCTAGCACTAGGAGTGTTTAGCCGCTCATAGTAACAGCAATGCAAGAATTAATGAATAAAGACATGGATTGAATCATCATAATTCTTACAGAAAATGAAATGAACGATTAAATACAATAAGTGTGCTAGTGGCTTCTCCCTTGGACCTTCAGATGAAATGCTTTGAACCTTAAGGGTTTGGTTCACCCCTTAGAACTATGTGTGAAGTGGTGGTGGTGAGTGATGCTGAATGAGCCAGAGGAGGGCTTTATTTATAGGCTTCGAAAGGTTTACGACGTAATCCTTATGGGATGTTACGCCGTAAACTTGCTATGTAAGCATCCAATCTTCTAGGCATAGAAGTATGTTACGACGTAACCTTGTCGCCCATGTTACACGGTAACGCTGAGTCAGCTACATCATCTCTTGTAAGTTTGAATGTTGCGGCATAATCTTGGAGACACTTTACGCCATAAAGGGTGTGATGACTCATTTCTTCGTTAGAGTACGTTACGACGTAATCTCTCGAGGGTGTTACGCCGTAAACTGCCTTAGACTCTTCACTTTAGTGCATTTCTTGTCTAAATCCCTTGTCTTTTGCTAAAATACTCACTTGGTCCCTGAAAACTAATAATAAACAATTAAGTAACGTTTTCATACATTAATAGCATATTTGTAAGCATTTTTATAGGGAATTTGATATTAAAATGTATCAATTATTTGGTGTTATCAATAAAATCTGCGGAATAATCCAACGGTTGGAACATAACCGTGAACACGACATAAGATCTCAAAATGAGAGACCTTAGTGGCAGCAATAACGAAAAGCTGCGACAGATTAATATGGAAGTATGCAAGAACGTCTACAATAAATCGAGAGAGGGGTATCCGGAAGTTGGCAAAATTAAAAAACCTAGTATAAACGCCGATTTTACTGTCGGGACTATTGCGTATACTCTGGTTAGGACCAGGCAACTAAGGATGAACAGATTCAGGAACGTAAGACTTATGACAAAATGCATCTAAAGCTGTTTGGGTCAAAGTGGATCTAAGATCGTAAATCGAACTCATTTTAGAAATCAAATAAAGAGTCGAAGCTGAACCTGGTAGCCTAAGGAACCTCGAAGAAAATAACTGGCGTAGGAAAGTAGATGGAAAGCTCGAATATAGCAACAATGGCGAAAATAATGAAAGAGAAGAAAAGGAAATAGTAAAAACAAGGGCAAGTATTTATACTTTTGGTATATTTAATTTAAAGCCTCTTAAGATTTGCACACGTGTATCCCACTAAACAAATGAAGGGATAAGATTAAAAGTAAGGAAATCATGATGACAGAAGTTTAACTGACCACAAGTCGTGTCAGTCAGAAAATGAAGGGTCGGGGGAAAGACACGTCACCCAAACCCTACCTAACTGGCTAAGGAAAAGTCGCGAAGAAACCAACTGTCACGGAAGAAGGAAGAGGTACGGCACTAAAAGACAAAGTCTAGTAATATTTATCGCACGCAGCACAACACCGCACGCAGTAAAAATACTAGACTGGGAGGACTTGATGATGTATAATGGTACATCAGGCCTTTGGGCTTGGGCCATACTATTACAACAGGGCATTGGTCCAACCAAATAGGCGACAAGCATAACGGGCCAGAACTAAGCCCAGGGTCACACTAGCCATGGCCCGGATGCAACAAGACGGACGCAGATCGGTCACAGGCCGCTCTCAGGGATCACCTACGAATCAACTGACATCCGCGGAGGGTAATCCGCGTCCGCAGTCACGATAACCACGGACCTTTACCCGACAAGGGTCCCACTCCGGCCATTACGATAATAGGCGAAATACTAGAAAACCCTGGTATTAGACTCGCCTATAAAAGGAATCCTCTGGCACTCCAAATAGTATGATTTTCTCACTCTTCCCAGTACACACACATACCTCTAACAACATGCTTTCTTACTCTTACGCCGGAGTCTAATCGTGGGGTCCGTCCCCTCGGTAAGGCTAACGGTTTACTTTTACTTGTGTAGGATTTCATCTAAATTACTTCATTTTGTACAAGATCTAGCCCGCAAACAGCTTGAAAGTCCAGCCCAACAAACCATCAAGCCCATCTCTCATCCCATCACACATTTTGTACTAACATATGTCATAAGTTCAAGTCATGTCTTTATTCCTTTTTGAATTAAGTGTTTGTTGATTTACCTTCCCCTTGGTGGTAAGAGCGGTAAGTCTGGTCGTTATAGGTCGGTTTTCCCTTCTAGTAATTAATTTGATATTACTCTTATATATTAAAAGGAAGGGGCGCCTTTTGATTGGGCGAGCATTTAATGCGTGGGTGACCCAGATGCCTTTAATGCACCGGGTCGACCCGACCTGGTCCGATTCGTTTACCCACCGGTATTTACAAAATACCCCATCGGGTATTTACGAAATACCCCTTCGTTAAAAAAAATTACAGCATACCCTCTTCGACGAGTAAACCCTTGCGCTTCGCGGCGGAGCGCGGGTTACAAACCTCGTTAACAATTATACATCTAGTAATTATTACTAGTATATATTGTATAGGCGTTGTATACTTGTATATTTTTTGAACTAAATCATTTTCGTTAGCATTGAATATAACTAGAATTTAAGCTCGATAGCATACTTAGGGCATGTTTGGCGCGCGAACTTATCAGAGCTTATCATAGCATGAGCTTATTTTTTTTAGAAAAATAAGCTACCATTAAAAATAAGTCTCGTTTAGCTGACAAACCTTGAAGGAGCATGCAAAAAAAATAAACTACTAAATGGAATGCTAGTTCGACTAACGTTTAGAAAAAAGCTCCAACAACCAGCTTTAGCAACCCGCTCTAGCGATCCGCTCCGGCTCCTACTAGTGCCAAACATACCCTTAGGATACTAGTAGCGCCGTGAGTGACTTATATTCAGTTTCATTCATAAACTCACGAACAATTTGTGTTTTTACCCTATCGTACTAGAAAACTTGACCCATAAGTATCGAGTTCTAAAATCGTGTCACAAAAATGTACTATCGTATGTAGTGTACTACTTACCATGAAACAAAAACCAAAACAACCCAATAATAAGTTAGGTCCAGCGAAACCAAACTTGTTTATGAACCTTTCAAACGTGGATTGTGAAGATAAAGACTCCACCAATCAGAACCCATCATGTTTCCACGTGTCACACCAAAATCCTCATTTATAATTTCCAAACATCAAAAACTAACAAAAAGTGAAAAAAACAGAAGAAGAAGAGGTTGAGGAAAAGATAGAAGAAACTAAAGTTTGTGCGGACAAAATTTGACGACATGGCAAGTTCCACATCCATGGCGGCCACCGGTGTTATGCTACCTCGTCTTCCGACTATTTCCACCACCACTCGCTGCTCCGCTCTACCTAATCTTCCTGCTCGTTCCTTTTCTACTTCTGTTAAGCAGGTGTCAGGTGGTATAAAAAAACATTATCCATTTGTTTTTTTCTTTCAAGCATTTCGTCCAACACTTGGTGAATTTTGCTGTTTTTAAATGCTTAAATTGTTAATAGAGAGAGCATAAGAAGAGATTGAGACTTGAGCAATTCATTATTCAACTGTTAAGTAGAGAATATATCTCATGTTTTGAACATGGTTCATTTTTATTTATTTATTTCAAGCATAAGAAGGTGATTTTTTTTTGGATTATGTCATACTTGATTGTTCTCTATCCCGTAATTACTGAACACGAATTCACGGATACATGAAAGATGATAGCCAAACGGACTCTTGTGTTTCGTTGTTATAATGTATATACATCTTACATATTTAATGTATGGACGCAATATGAATTGATGTTCTTAATAGTACCCTTTATTTGGCTTTAGACATGTATGCATAAACTCACCTGGACTGTTGATATATTTTAATATCTGTATCCCGTTATCCACATATTATGTACAAAAGTGGGCAACATGATAAGGAACTCATCATTTCATGTTAACTTTGCATACCAGAGTCAAAGAGGTCAGCTCTGTTCAAGGTCAAGGCATCAGAAGAGGCATCACCAGTAGATGCTAACGAGTTGTTCACCGACCTAAAGGAGAAGGTGAATATGATACTGAAAAATAGAAACTTTTTCTGTTAAGTATATTCCATTATGCTTCTTTCTTTACACTTACCTTCCTTCTTTTACTTTGGTGGTTTGTAGTGGGATGCACTTGAAAACAAGTCAACAGTTATCATCTATGGAGGAGGAGGAGTGGTTGCAATTTGGCTATCCTCAATTCTTATCGGTGCCATCAACTCTGTCCCATTGGTAAGTAGTAGCTCAAAAGCAGAGAACCAAAACAGAATAGGTTGCATATCAATATTGGACATCCTAAATTCCTAACCTTCTATGATTTTGTTTTTCGTGTTTCATGAAATTTCAGCTTCCAAAGATTATGGAGTTGGTTGGACTTGGATACTCCGGATGGTTTGTCTACCGATACCTGCTCTTTAAGGTAAGAACCATCTCCTGGACCAAATAACCTGTACTATCAATCACACACACTAAAGTTGAAACCGGAAATTGACTGCTGATGCTATTCTTCTTGTACTGCAGTCGAGCAGAAAAGAACTAGCTACAGACATTGAGTCCATAAAAAAGAAGATCGCAGGGACCGAATAGATGGCCATGGCTTTATTCTACAATCCTACATTTACTTTGTTTGTCGAATGCGAATCAATATCTTTTATAAATTTCTGTACAAGAGGCATATATGGTCTTTATAATGTAGTATAGATCTTGTGTGGAATTTGTTGTAGCCTTACACTTGTTTTGCTCTTCTATAAAACTGGCCAAATTTGAGTAAATGTGTCAATCTGGTTAGGTGTGTGAAAGTCGGCCCATACCAAACCTATTGGCTATCGCTATGAGACAGGAACCGGGTATATAATGTGCTTGTTTTTTGTTCTGTATATTTTTTAAACCTGGTTCTCTATACTCTATAACAACTTAACAAGCATTCAATCCAGTGTCCGGACTTTTTTTAATCCTTAAACATGAAATGGAAGTTCTTTAAATATGAAGATTATACTTTATGTTTGTAATATTTCACAAACTGGCACTTTCTATAAATATGTGAAACAAAAATTATCCAACACTGGAATGAATTTCATCATTTAAGTGTGTTTGGGATTGCTCTGTCTCCATAAAAGACAGACAAACCTTTTTCTTACTAATTCAGTGATTTGTCAAATACAATTTTCTCATTATTTGCATTTGGTAATGCTGTAACTAGATATGTACTCAAACAAACATGATACTAGACACAAATACCTGAAAAAAAGTTAATACAAATTTGACCCCCTTAACCACCCGTGGATGGCTAACTTAGACTGTGGTGGCCGACCTTTTAAAGCGAAAGACTTTACTCGATTTTAGTTTGTGTAATGAAGAGCTATTGCTACGTACATATAATTAGCCAAAAGTTCAAATCCCATGGTTAAAGAAAGAATGACCGTAAGTGTATCCACTATAATTAAGAGGTTTATGAATAATGTTTATATTTTATTTTCACAATAGTGAGAAGTGAGAACTGTCATTTTACATATAAGTGGCATATAAAGGTAGTTTTTAGACTTTTTCATAAACTCAACATAGTTAATGCATGTGTTATATGAATCATTTATAAAGTTGTAACACTTTTTTTTATCATAGTGAGAAAATGTTTATAAACTCAAAAAGTTTATAATTTATTAATTTACGATGACATGAAACACTTATAAAGTTTATAAATTTTAACCACAGTGAATGTTCAAATATAAATTTGTTTTAAGAGTTAATTAACTTTAGATCTTTAGTTTCTTTACAAGAAGTCAAATATATTAAACATTGGGGGTGATTATAGAAGGATTGGAAAACGGTATTGAGATTAACCCGATGAGATTGTGTACATTCGATTTAAAAAATATCGCCCTTTTCGAGTAACCTAAACATGAAAAAACCCATCCGTTTAATTAATTAACTTTAATAAAAGAGGATTGAAAAAAATCTCCCATGAGGCTATGCAGTGACGGAGTTAGGATTTAGGTTTTAGGTGGGCCGCAAAAAGACAACCATCGTTAGCTATAAGGCGAAAAGCTTAAAGTGTACGTATTAAAAGCCATGAATATTAGGATAGATTTTATTATTGAAAGATTGTTAACCCAAAGCATTAGTATGGATAGTTGGGTCAGACTGGGTCTACATGTAAACTCTGTATGCTGATAAAATGTAAACCATTTCCAAAAGTATTTAGATACCATTACCTAAACGTCCTCTAATATATTTGGTCTAATTCACTCGTTTGACCTGCTCAACCGATTCCCTGGTATGTCTCTTAGCTTGACCCGTTAGACGAGTTAGAGATGAAACATATTAAACTACAAACACAAACAAATATGATAACTATGTACAAATAAGTGTTCAATATATATTTTTGATCGCATTATTTGTACGGGGATTCTATTAAACCATATATAAGAGACATCTCAAATCTAAAAATATATCAAATAAAAAGGTTATTAATAGCACTAGCTTTCAAGAAAAAGAATAAAGTGAGCCAAATTCATTTAAATATGTGTTTAATATGTACATACACAATTCGCAAAATGTTAGAGTGGGCCTTGGCCAACCCATGCTATAAGGTGGCTCTGTCCTCTATAGGAAATAACAAGCATAGTTGCCCGCGCGTTGCTGCGGGGCGGTGTTTCTTTTATCATAGATGTGGGTGTTTTTTTAAGCATGATTGCCCGCGCGTTGATGCGGTATTTTTTATTTTTTATTTTGTGCGGGTTTATTTTTTCGGTCTCAGCGGGCGTAATGTCATGTGTATTTTTTTATCTGAATAAATCTATATATTTTTTCCGGCGTTATGTCGTGGGTATTTTTTGATCTGAATAAATTAATACTTTTGTAAAAAAATTTGTTATTTTGTGCCGAGCAAATTTTTTTTTAATTATTTTGTGCAATAGTTTATTTTTTTTATATCAGCTTATGTGTTTGGTCTCGTGCCGCGGATATTTTTTGATCAAAATAATTAAGTACTTTTGTAATTTTGTTTCTTATTTTGTGCCGAGCAATTTTTTTTATTTTTAAATTTGCCTGGATAAAGAAAAAGAAAAAAAAAACTAAATGGGCCGGCCCGTGGGCCGGTTACTGTAGCTACTATAGCCACTGTAGCTATTGTAGCTACTGTATATGGGCTTATGTGTTGGGCGGGCGTAATGTCGTGTGTATTTTTTTATCTGAATAAATCTATATATTTTTTTCCGGCGTCATGTCGTGGGTATTTTTTGATCTGAATAAATCAATACTTTTGTAAAAAAATTTGTTATTTTGTGCCGAGCAAAAATTTTTTTAATTATTTTGTGCAATAGTTTATTTTTTTTATATCAGCTTATGTGTTTGGTCTCGTGCCGCGGATATTTTTTGATCAAAATAATTTAGTACTTTTGTAATTTTGTTTTTTATTTTGTGCCGAACAATTTTTTTTTTAAATTTGCCTGGATAAGGAAAAAAAAAAAAGGGCCGGCCCATGGGCCGGTTACTGTAGCTACTGTTGCGAGGCATTATTATTTTTTATTTTTTTTATTTTGTGTGGTTTTATTTTTTCGGCCTCATGTTTAATAGTTTGTTTTTTTTTTCTTATATGGGCTTATGTGTGGGGCTCATGTTTAAAGGTTTCTTTTTTTGGCTATACGGTTTTTCTTTTTTAATATAATTTTATAGGAACATGGCGTTTTTTTATTGTATTCTGTGTGGGTTTATTTTTTCGGTCTCATGTTTAATAGTGCGGGTTAATTTTTGCGATAAAATTTTATTTTTATTCTTTTCTATTTTTTATTTGTGCGGGTTTATTTTTTCGGTCTCATGTTTAATAGGTTGTTTTTTTATATATGGGCTTATGTGTTGGGCCTCATGTCGCAGGTATTTTTTTATCTGAATAAGTCAATATTTTTGTAGTTTTTTTTTTCTATTTTATGTTGAGCGGTTTTTTTTACATTGCCTACAAAAAAAAAAAAAAAAAAAACCAAATGGGCCGGCCCAAATTGGGAGCCCAATGAGGCATTATTATTTTTTATTTTTTTTAATTTGTGTGGTTTTAATTTTTCAGCCTCATGTTTAATAGTTTTTTTTTTCCTTATATGAGCTTATGTGTGGGGCTCATGTTTAAAGGTTTCTTTTTTTGGCTATACGGGTTTTTTTTTAATATAATTTTATGGGAACATGGCGTTTTTTTATTGTATTCTGTGTGGGTTTATTTTTTCGGTCTCATGTTTAATAGTGCGGGTTAATTTTTGCGTTAAAATTTTATTTTTATTCTTTTCTAGTTTGTTTTTTTTATATGGGCTTATGTGTTGGGCCTCATGTCGCGAGTATTTTTTTATCTGAATAAGTCAATATTTTTGTAGTTTTTTTTTCTATTTTATACCGAGCGATTTTTTTTACATTGCCTAAAAAAAACAAAAACAAAAAAAAAAAAAAAAAAAAAAAAAAAATTTGGGCGGCACTGCCTAAGTGGGCCGTGGTACTGTAGCAAGGGGGTACTGTTAGCAACGCTGCCAAATATAACGGGGACAGCGTTTATCCTAGTATAGTTTATATATTATTATTAATATGCAAGTTTGGTGGTACATAAAGGCAATTGTAGACTTGTGGGCAGTTATATGTAGTGATGCAAATTCAAACCGGTTTTTTAAAAAACCGGTCGAAAAAACCGAAACCGGTTTTTTAAAAAACCGGTTTTTTTTAACCGGTTCGGTTAAATATAACCGAACCGGTTAGAACGGTTTTCGGTTTTTCTATCATACCGGTTTTTTACGGTTTTTAAAACCTGGGTTTAACAGTTTTTTAAAAAAACCGGTTTAAACCCGGTTTTTTTTATTATTTATAATTTTTTTTTTTTTAATTAACCGTTACCTAGTTTTAAAAATAAAACCGGTTTTAACCGGTTTTAAAAAAACGGTCAAAAGGAAGTCAAACTAGCCGTTTTTAATTTAAAAAAAAAAACCGGTTTTAACCGGTTTTTTTCGGTTTTAAAAAAAAAAAAAAACACACCGGCTACTAGCCGTTTAAACCCCTTTTAGCGCTCCTAGCTTAGAGGGTAGCTTCCGAATCGGGCATTTTTACTAGCGTAGAATTATATCGGAATAGAAGGTCAAGACATACTCCCGAATGCTCGTGGAAGTTATCGTGTATGTTTGAAAAGCTTTTTTTGGACGGAGTAGATAGGGTACAAGCATGAAACATCGTTGGAAGGTCCGATATTTGAAGACGTTGAAGAAAATATAGCAAGAGAGATAGTTGAATTAGGAATATTCACCTCCCGAATACTCGAATTTAGTATGAGGTGAGTTGAAGACTTTAGATATTGATCACGTAGATGTAGATATTTTTGGAAGATTTAATGGATTGGTATAGTAACAAAAAACACCCCCCCCCAAACAACCTAAATAAACCAAACACAAAAACGAGGGTGATGGCCATGCGGAAGGATCGACATACTTTGTTAAATAATATGTTTTCGGGTGATGCCATGCCGAAGCCTACGAAAATGTATTAGTATTTATATATTTTTAGGTTGTATTAATTGTATTGTTTAAATAAAGTTATGGTTGTATTTTTTTTAGTATGTTCCGGTGCAATAAAAAATTATGATGGTATTGTTTAGTATGTTTTCGGTGGATTGTTTAATAAAATGTTTGATAATTAACATCGTTTATTAAATAAATATTCGAAGGTTTTAATTACGCAAAAAAAACCGATACCGGTATATAAAAACCGATTTCCGAACATTTATAACGGAAAATAAAACCGCGAATGGTTAAAAACCGATTCCGAAAATTTTTAACCGAAAAAAACGATTCCGAACATTTATAACCAAAAAAACGATTTCCGGAAAAACCGATAATAACCAGAACCGGTTATTAGAAAAACCGGTTTTTTTAAAACCGGTTTTCTAATAACCGAAAACCGGTTTTAACCGATTTTTTTGCATCTCTAGTTATATGTAGGGGCAAGAGGTTTATTTTTAAGATACACACAATTATTGCAGCCTCATGGCTATAGTAAATTCCGAATAAAAATAAGTTTAATATCTCTTAAGATCATGGTCGGGGCCGTCTTTAGGGGAGTGTAAGAGGTACGGTTGCATAGGGTCACCGCTTCACGAGGGCCACTAAATTTCATGCACTTTTATTATACATATATGCACGACATGAGACTCGAATTTAATTAGTTTATTCATTACTCAAACATATGTATATTATATGTGTGCTTAAGGGCTTATTTATGGTAATGACACAGGGTCACCAAAATCAATGAGACGACTCTGATCATGGTCGTCAAGATATTGACCCGATCATAGAATCTTATGATTTTATGATAATACAAAGTAAAAATGATCACGATCTTATGTAAGCTCTTTGCAAGTTTAAGATTTTATAAAATCCTGATCTTGAGCATAAGATCTTAAAATATAATCCGATTCGATCTTACATTTTTCGAACCACAAACTAAAACCCTACAAAATAATAGATTATATTAAACATTTCATAACCATAATTTATGACAACATTTTTTTAATCATTCATATATTTTTTGTTTATAATACATGATAATTTATAAATTTGTATAATATTACAAGAACTATTAAAAAATAACATTATACTAATATTTTAAAATTTTGATCAGATTTTAAGATCTCAATCTTTCAAAAACGAAAATAAAGTCTCTCTTTGTTCAAATATAACCCTCAAACTTTCCTCATCACCACATCTAACCCATTCTCTCCACAACATCCTTCCTCCACATCTCATTTCATTTTCCACCCCACTAAACCCTAGCCACCACAAACCACCACCACCACACAATGACATCCCTCAACAAGATCAAACCGCTGACGTCATCACTCGGCCACCGCTTCCAACAACAATGCTCCGTCAGCGGCACAGCAAAAGGCAAAGGCAAAGTGAAAGACGGCGCCGCCTTAAAACGGTCCAAAATCACCATCAAAAAAGGCGGCGCCGGCCAACCATCACCAGACACGACATCACAATCCAAAGGTAACCGCAAATCTCAGCTTGAACAAATCATAGACGACTGTTTACATTCCAAACCCCCCGTTAGATCCTTAAAACCTAAACACCGTCAACGCGAAGCCGAACGCGAAAAAATGGGACTTTTGTCCGAGGAGCGAAAACTCGAAATCGCCAATTTCAAAAAACAAACCAAAAACGATAAGAATAGTGTAAATGACGCGAGTAACCAAGGCGCGTTAATGATCGGGACCGAAGGACTTGATTTGATTAGTTTAGGAGTTGTGGATGGCGATAAACTGCCGAAATATGAGCTGACTGTTGAAGATGGGATGAAGTTGGCGAAAGAGTATAGTAGAGTGTTGATGAGGAAGCATAGGGCGAGGCAAGCGGCGGAGAGTGGGTTGTTGAAGTGTAAGAAGGAGGCGATTGAGGCGTTGCCCGAGGGGTTGAAGGAGAAGGCGCTTGTTCCTGATTTGGCGCCGTTTCCGGTTAATAGGTTTATGGCGACTTTGACGCCTCCGATTGAGGGGTATATTGAGAAGGTTAAGGAGATTGCTAAGAGGCAGGGTACGATTAAGGGGAAGCTTAGATAAGTGGTAAGTTTGGAATTGATTTGTGTTTCGTATTGTTGATAATGACTAGCGATAGAGATGAGTTTGCAGTTTTTGTTGATTATAGAATGTTGGTGAATTGATTATTGATAAGTATGTTAGGATAGTCCCTTGCTATTAATGATAAATTTTACATGCTGCAATATATTAGTGTGATTATTCTATGTTTATCGCTTTTCATATATAATTTTGTATAAGCTTTTATGTTTAGTGTTACTTTTGTTATCATTGTTGCGGCATAGATGCGCGTTTGGTTTGACTCATGGAATCACAATAGGTATTGATTTATGAATGAGTTTATGATTCTAAATTTATTGTTTGGAAGTTGGAAAGAAATGCTAAACTCACCTCATGTGGTTTGAATCTAACACTTAGAAGTCACACACCTCAACCAAACATTTACAATTACATTAATTGGCATTCCTTCATTCCGTTTCCCCTTACCAAACACACCCCAAGTACTTTGATGAATTATATTGGTATGAATTGAGATGTTACTATATGTTTATCCTAGGTGAAGCAAGTTTTTGTTTGTTTGTTGAACATAATATATATGTTTGTGTGTAAGGTGCACTCAATAACCTGATACATGCCCCTGTTTTTTTTGGTGAAAAGATACACGCCCCTGTTCTTGTGGTTATAGGTTCCATACCAATTACAACACACGTTATAGCAGATGTACTCATGTAATAAATGTTTTTGGACATACAATTGTTGTCGGAAAGGCGTTGTTAGGTTGGTAGTACAAAGTCATATGAACTGAGCTGCAAACTGCTCTATTTTCACAGTTATGAATACAGTTAGCGTTGTTGTGTTATTGACTTGTATAGCCTGTAGTTAATGTGTATGGGTTACTGCAACTTTTTTCCCACATTGATTAGGTTATATTGTTTTTCATGTATATACCTTGAGGCTATGAATCACAACCCTCATTTGATCATTTGAAATATATCATTCGCAACAACTGACCAATTTATTCATTTGTTTTCTAATTTGCTTTCCTTAATTGATGCAGATAAAATCTGTTACAGTGGATGTGCCTGAGTTTGGCCTTAGTTTTGAATTTTTGAGTAGACTGGAGCTTGACGTGTTTGTCAAATTGAGGCGTACAACCAGCTTACGAGTCTGCAGTTTAATCCATTTGGTATCAGCTGATTTACATTTAGTTTGTTATTTCACCTGCTAAAAATTGCCCATGTAATAAACAACCTTGTTCAACTGATGAGAACATGATTGATCACAAGTTGGTTTATACCATTGCTTCTGTCATGACTATATTTAGGCAGTTGCATGTTCTTACTTTCAGAGTGCAAGGCATGTCCTTCTGTCATCACTATATGTATTTCTTGCACATTTGATGTAGGTAACTTGCACTTTATAGATATTCTTTGCAAATTAACCATTTATCTTGTTAGCTTACTATTTGCAACAATTATTATTTAGAATAAATTATGGAAGTATGAATGCAAAAACATATTATAGACTCTCATTGTTATTGTTATTAGTTTATTATTATAATAATTGTTATTATGGAGTATTATTATTTTCAAGGTAAATTACACAAAACTTGTTGAATGCTGGAATAATGGATTTGGCCTATTGACCTTATTGAGGTGTCTACATTTTTATTAGAGTTTTTGTTACGGATTTTGTGTGTGACATGGATATGGTTTGGTTGGAGTTGTTAAATGTCATAGCATGCTATGTGTGTGATGGCCATTTTTGTGTCCTCCACCGTCTTCATCGTTGTCAACCTCCTTTTATCATCTTCAACGTTAATTAAAAGTTTGTTAAAACCCACCTAAGAAACCAAACACCCAAAAGATTGGCCAGTTTCATCCCAAATATTAGAACTCAAAACAGAAAACGTTATTTAAGTTTAATCGAATCTAACATCCACTCTTTGTTTTGTTGTCTCACACCTCTAAAATACAAAAACAATAATAAAGACCTTATAGAAAGAAAAAGTATATCTTTTCCCATGTCTCCTAAATTCGTCATCCTCTCCCACCTCGTGCACCCCCTCACCTTGTCCGTGCTCCTCTCTTGTTTTCTTATAACAGTCTTCCACACCATTGTTGCACTGCCATTGTTTGGATCAACTATATACACTTGCCGCAAGAAACACGTGGGGAAATCAGTTTGATATCATGGTGAGAGTAAGCAAATTCAAAATTCAGGATGAACATATGATTGCCTACTTTAGTCAACTTTGTTTGTAAGAGACCTTATCTTTCGTTTTCATGGGATTCTTTTTCTTTGCATCTGTGTATTTTGGCCTTGAATATTCTGACTTCAATAAACAGCGTGGTCACAGAATGCAAAATATTTCTTGTACTCAAAGTTCGGTCATACTCTTTAAATTGTTTATAAACATTTGAATGTTATGCTGATATGGCATTTGGCATCAACCCATATGCCTAAATATCATGCCGAAATGTCAGATGTTGAGATGCAGCATCCACATGGAGTCTTGACCTTGGTCCTTGGGATTTCATACTGCTAATTGAACTTGTTCTTCAGCTAAATAATCAATATGTATCCAATAAAACATGTTGCATGAAACACTTTATATAGAAGTACGCTATCATTATAATTGCTGTATTTTAATGTTATCATCATGACTGAATCTATAAACTAACAAAGAGCACTGAAGTTTATAGATTCGCTGCATGCAGGATCCTAGACCATAAACTAGAAAACAATGAAAGATAATGCGTGCTTTAGTAAATATTAGAAAGTATTGTTTTAATTCTTGCTTGGAATTTAGCTTGCCCCTTGATAAGTAGAGGTAAATCGGGTACCCATGCTAGGCTAACTCTGCTTCATAGATAGCGAAAGATATTCATCAACACCAAGAATCAAGAGAGATTTGTCAAAAGAGAACGGAAATACGCAATCAAATACAACAGTGTCGACAACTGGATTGTGAACAACATACATGACTATACAATAAATTATATGAAAAGTAGGGTGTGTAAGTGTGTTGACCCATATCCGGCAACATTTTCAAATCCAATTTCTGTTACATTAGAGGAATATAGTCATGTATGAAAACAGTTTGCTGTACGATTATCACATGCTGCTATATATTGTACATATCCTATTATCTTCACATGGAAAAGAAAACTTTGCAAGTCAATGCAGTTTAGGTCGTACAATTATGTTTGCTTTCTTTAACTCAACTTTTTAGTTCTCTCAACAAAATATTGACCAAACTCAACACTGGCCTCGCCGTCTCAGAACTCCACAAGAACTCCGACCAAGGAATCATTGCTAACTCAGGCAGCCGCCGAGCCATTGCCATCTCAGGCAATCACGGCTTCTTCACTAAGCCACCATGCCCAACTCATTCATCATCTAAACTTACATTGGTGGCGGCGAGTGGAAGTAGCATGACGTCCATCTAGCAGCATGCTTACTCCTGTGGATTGTCTTGGAAAGACACAAAAAGTTTTTTTTGGTCTTTATATAAAAGGTATGGTAATTTGATGGTTAAGGATAGTAGAATGGTTGTATGGGTTTGGTTGATAAGGAGGTGGCTAATACCTTGATGATGAAGCATTTTCCTCTTACATGTCCTGTTTCTCTGTGTCTATGG
>BQNB010041624.1:0-14071 GCA_026074375.1 Tanacetum coccineum
CGAACGCGTAAAACTCTAAAAATAAATAATGGAATTTATTAAAGTTGAAAATAACCTGAAAATGAGAAATGTTACACCTATCGGACTTGTAATGGGCCCAAAAGCCCGTTATCGAAGCTTAATTGCTTATTTACTAAGCTAAACCTAAAACAGACCCTAATGTGCTTATAAGTCTAGAAAATAAGTTAGAAATACTTAATGGACCTTTTAGACCTATTCGAGTTTGAGTTATTGGGCTCAAAAGCCTAATAAGCTCGAATAAGCTTCAATAAGCTCTCCCGAGCTTATTTTCAGCTTAACTAACTTAAATAAGCTAAATGAAGGCTTTTGTGCTTTTTAAAACTTAATCGGACCTTTAAAATACTTATTGGACCTTAACGGGCCCAATAAGGTCCATTAAGCCAAAATAAGCTCATCCGAGCTTATTTATAAGTAGAGACAGCTTATATGGCTTAAAGGAGCTAAAAGAAATGTAATGCCACTTGTTAGAACTTAATTGGAGTTAAATGCAATTTTTACAAGTTGAGGGACTAAAAGTGTCAATTTGCAAACTATAGGGTCAAAACTGTCAATACTAATTTTAACAAGTACAAGGACTATTTCTATCATTTCTGGAAACTAAGGGACTATTTTCAACCTTAAGGGACCTAAAGTGTAACTTGCGTAAAGTTGGAGGACTAAAAATGTAATTATGGAAACTTAAGGGTTTATAATATAAATATTATATATTTTATAAACCTAATGGCTGTTTTGTAATTATAGGAAACTTTAAGGTATTTTGTGAATGAAAGTGAATTTATAACACTTAACGAGGCGGACGACACGACTTAATAAATATGAATATTTATTAAAAACGTTTATGCATATACTAGGACGTGTATAAATCGTATATCTTCCCAAGAGCCATCAAGTGAATACAAATACAATAAACATGTGCACCACCACACAAGTGATAACAGTATATATAAACTAGCAATTTATTGTAGTTTATGCATTAAGTCGTTAGCCTAAACTTGTAGACTAAGACTGGCCGTATTTACTTAGGTATTTGACGGTGTGATTCATTCGCCATACTTGGATATATTTATCATTTTCAGAGGACTATTTACTAAGGTGAGTTCATAGCCCCATGTTTTACAATTATTTAAATGATTTACATCTTTGGGGTGAGAACATGCTTTGTTTTACAAATTGGACGCAAGTGTACATTTTATACTATGATTACGTGTTTGCCTAAGTAGCGATAACCCACTGAGCCCTTTATCATGAACTGTCAATTACTAGATTGTGAGCGCGAATGTTATAAATAGATCTATTTGGGATTGACATCCCCGTTTGGGTGAGTAGCGCTCACTGTGCCGGGTTGCCGGACAACAAACGTATACCATGTCGGATTTGGGATGTTGCGGGTTAGAACATCATTCACGGGCATTTATTGGCAATTTATTGCATTCATACATGTCGAGCTTCAGTGTCATGAGCTTAGGAAAACGTAATTACTTTTTATGATGTTTGCATTTGTTGCTTAATCATACACTTGGAAATCTTGCGGTCCTACTATTGATTTACATAAACCTATGAATTCACCAACTTTATGTTGATATTTTAAGCATGTTTTCTCAGGTCAATAAGGCACGAGGTGCTCAGATACATTGGGGGTCACTCTTTGGAAAGAGTCAGTACTAAAGATTTGGGCGTATTACATTTTGGGAACATTTGTTATGAACCGAAATCTTTACTTATATTGTCGAACAATTTGAAGCCATGAGCTTATGTAATGAACAAGTATTTTGTTAATCCAATGTATCTTTTTAAAACGACACGTTAGTGGTCGTTCTCATATCTTGTGCCATTGATCTATGAAGTAACGCCTTCGGATATTCAACATTCCGCTGCTACCTAGATTTTGGGGTGTTACAATTAACACTTCCTAGTTCTTCTAATGTGGTTTCTAAAAAGGTTAATGATCTGGTTAATGAGGATAATGATAGCGTAGTGGAAGAGGTATGCGATGAAACTGCCACTTATATGGCTTCTACGAGCTTCAATATTAATAAAGCTTCTAAAAGTGGCAGTGGATGGGAAAATAAAAGCGTGTATGAACAATGGAAGGCAAGTCATGGTGAAGACCCGTACGATGATGATAACTTTGTTGATCCTGTTTGACTGATGCTTAAATAAAGTTTGCTAATGCTTTTGATATTAATCTTCGTGGTCAACTTAGATAGCATTTGTAGTAAATCTTATAAGTTTGGCATGCCATTCTTATAATAGGTTAGGTTTGAAGCATAGTTGGTGCGTTTGTTTTTGCTTAGTTTTGGGCTGAGATGTGGGATTCATTCACATTCGTTGTACTTAACTGTTTTTTGAAATAATATAATTTACCGGGAAACCCTTTACTTAATATAAAAATCAAAAGTGATATTACAAATCACATGTGATTTTAAAAATATCAAATCAACTCGGATTTTACAAATCATATGTGATATTTCAGAGTATATACCGTTGAAGGATGAGCATGTGTTTCTAGTCGAGGAGCAGCCATTACCTCCCGTTAATTCGCCTACTGCTGAGTCACCCGGATATGTTACTGAGTCTGATCTCGAGGAGGACCAGAGGAGTATGGAGACATGATGAGACAGCGGAGGTCCGGTGTGACTATCCCAAAAGACGGGGAGATGATGGAGATGATGATGGACTGTTATTCATTGGGGATGACGCCGATGATGAGGATGAGGACGAGGAGGACGAGGAAGAGCACTTAGCTCTGGCCGACTCTGCTATTATTGTATCTACTGTTGACCCTGTTTCCCCACTTGAGGGAACAGAGCCTATTATACCACCATCCTCTACCGACATTACTGCCACTGGAGTTAGGATCACTGTCCGACTTCAGGCTTCCATATCCCTTCCACTAGAGGCAGAGGTTGAGAGACTTTTAGCCATGACTACTCCATCACCATCACCACCTATCTCACTATCACCACCCTCTGCATGAGATGGCCTCTATGGTGCACGGCCCGATCTGCACATTCATCGCCACCACCTATGCCATCACCATTACTACCATCATCTGGGTGTCCAACCCAAATCCAGACACTCAGGATAGCCTCCACTCAGGCCCTGATTGATGCGGTTACTGCCGCATTACCATCACCTCCACTACCACCACTACCACCATCTCTATACATACCACCACCTGTTGACCATACTCTAGGCTCTAGGTATGAGGTCGGGGAGAGTTCTACTGCTAGACCTACCGGATGTCAAGGGATAGATTATGGTTTTTTCAGCACCGAATATGCCTGAAGCGAGACGACAGGGGATTAGTGAGGTTGGGTATGGTATTAGGGATACTTGGGTAGATCCAGCAGAGGCGGTTCCTGAGATAGCACCTATGACCGTGGGAGAGGTCAATACTAGGGTTACAAAGCTTGCTGAGCTCCATGAGCGTGATACACAGGACTTGTATGCTTTACTAGAGGATGCTCAAGATGGTAGGACTCGTATATCACAGCGAGTCGCTATGGACTCACAGCGGGTCGACTTACTTATGGGGGATAGGATGACTCTCCAGGAGACAGTATGGATTGTGGAGGAGGAGGCCTATGCTTCCCGAGAGGCTTGGGCTCACTCGATAGGATTGAGTCAGGCAACCCATCAGGAGCTTCAGACCCACTGTGATCATGTGTATGCACACGAGACCCATATCCAGGCACATCAGGCACAGCTACAGCTGCAGAGTACTCTCATTCAAACACAACACCAGGTATATGAGACTCGTTTCCAAATGCAGCAGGCTGAGATGGCAGCGCTTCGAGAGACTGACCGTAGGCGTCAGACACAGATGGCAGAGACTCTCCGAGTAATTAAGACATAGCGAGAGAATGAGTTGACACGTCAGTGCCGTAGATGTTTAGCACATCGCGAGCGCAGAGGAGATCTGGACAGCAGGACCAGATGCAAGGATTCCAGATCACCAGGATGCTTTTGGGGATGCTAACAGTCACATCTAGTGGTTTATGTTATTTTGTCTTGCTAGGTTGTTGTACAGGCGTGTTAAGTATTTAGGGTTTTCCCCGCTAGCATAGCCTTAGATCTTTTGTATTGTATTTTGTGTACCAAAAACTATTTCATGTAAAATTTTCAAAGTTATGAATGAAATAGATGTGTTATGTTGTACTATATACCTCTCTTGTGCTGTTGTCTCATCTATAAATTATGGTATATCTTGTTATGATTATGACCTCATGTTTTGTCTCTTGTGATTTTGACAAATCATGGCACATGCGACACGACGAGGACCGAATACCACTCCTAACAACACCAACCCAAACAACATGACTCTAGAATCGGTTCAAGCTATGATTGATCAAGCTCTTCAGCGAAACTCCACCAATGGAGATGGAAGCCACAGTTCGCACGGGGATAACCGAAGGAATGTGCAAACTGCGCGCCCTTGTTTCTACGTTGACTTCATGAAATGTCAACCTTTGAACTTCAAAGGAACTAAAGGCGTTGTCGGTTTAACCAGGTAGATTGAAAAGATGGAGCTAGTCTTTAATATCAGTGGTTGTGCTATTGAGAATCAGGTTAAGTTTGCCACCTGCACTCTGTTAGTTGTTTTTTTAAACTTATGGAATGGTCAGATAAGAACCTTAGGTCCTGATGCATATTCAATGACTTGGGAAGTATTCAAGAAGAAGATGACGGAAAAGTATTGTCCGCAGGGTGAAATCAAGAAACTAGAAATCAAGTTGTGGAACCTAAAGGTCAAAGGGAACGATGTTCCAACATACACTGAACGTTTCCAAGAGCTAACCCTGATATGTACCAAGTTTGTTGCTAATGAAACCGAGAAGGTTTACAAGTACATCAGTGTACTTCCTGATAACATTTATGGAAATGTCAAGTCTGCCAGACCCAAGACGTTGGATGAGACTATTGAGTTGGCCAATGACTTGATGGATCAGAAACTCCGCACCTATGCGGAAAGACAGTCTGACAACAAAAGGAATGAGCTGATGATTCATCCATAAACAACCATGGTCAACCAAAACACCCTCAAGACCAGAATGTCGCCAAGGTCTACAATATAGGGACTGGTGAGAAGAATCCGTATGGGGGATCTTTTCCCTAGTGCAATGGCCCGTGTACTCAGAAGTGCCACAAGTGCAACAAGGTAGGGCACTTTGCCCGCGACTGCAGGAGTTTTGGCAACACAAATGGTGTTAATACTCAGAAGGGCAATAGGGCAAATCCCAAAGGGAATGGTTGTTTTGAATGTGGAGCTCCAGGATATTTCAAGAGAGATTGTCCAAAGTTGAAGAATAAGGATGGAGGAAACGGGAATGCACAAGGCTGGGTGTATGCAGTTGGGAATGCAGAGAAAAGAGGGAAGGCATCAGGAAATCCAGACTCCAATGTCGTCACGGGTACGTTCCTCTTAAACAACCACTATGCATCTATCTTATTTGACACTGGTGCCGATAGAAGCTTTATATCTTCTGCATTTAGTTCCCTGATTGACATCACCCAAACTCCATTAGAAAATAGTTATGATGTGGAATTAGCCGATGGGAAAATAGTCAGGATAGACACTATTATGCGGGGTTGCACTTTAAACTTCTTAAATCATCCGTTCAACATAGATCTAATGCCCGTAGAACTGGGTAGTTTCGACGTTATTATCGGCATGGATTGGTTAAGAAGGTGTCACGCCGTGATCGTGTGCGATGAGAAACTTGTTTGAATTCCCTACGGGAATGAAACCTTGATTTTTCATGGTAACGAAAGTAACGACGGAAGAGAATCTCGGTTGACCATTATCTCATGTTCAAAGGCTCAAGAGTACATGGCAAAAGGATGTCAGATCTTTTTGGCACAGATATCCGCTAAGAAAGAGGAGGACAAGTCGGAAGGAAAGCAACTTAAGGACGTACCAATCATCCGAGATTTTCCTGAAGTGTTTCCCGAGGACTTGTCGGGTCTTCCTCCAGCTCGACCAGTGGAATTCCAGATCGACTTAATTCCTGGAGCCGCGCCCGTAGCTCAAGCACCGTATCGATTGTCACCGTCCGAAATGAAGGAATTGTCAGAACAACTACAAGAGCTTTCCGATAAGGGCTTCATAAGACCTAGTTCCTCACCTTGGGGAGCCCCGGTCTTGTTCGTCAAAAAGAAGGATAGGTACCATTTCAGATGTGCATTGACTACCTGGGATTAAACTAAAGTTGACAGTGGAAGAATCGTTGTCCTCTCCCAGGGATCGACGTTTTATTTTATCGCTCCAAGGATCTAGTAATATTCGACAGATAGATTTGAGATCGGGTTATCACCAACTTAGAGTACGAGAGCAAGACATTCCAAAGACGGCATTCCAAACTCGGTATGGTTATTACGAGTTTCAGGTTATGCCATTCGGACTAACAAACGCACCTGCGGTATTCATGGATCTCATGAACCGGGTGTGCAAGCCTTACATTATAAGTTCGTAATCGTCCTTCACTTGAGTGATATTACTTATATCTTCAAAGGACGATGAAAGACAACGAAGAACGACTTAAATGCAATTTTAGATTGCTTAAGAAGGAGAAGTTGTACGCCAAGTTTTCAAAGTGTAAATTTTGAATTCCGAAGGTACAATTTCTCGGTCATGTCATTGATAGCAGAGGTATTCATGTGGATCCAGCCAAGATAGAATCTATCAAAGATTGGGCACCTCCTAAGACCCCGACAGAGATCCGCCAATTCTTAGGTCTTGCTGGTTACTATCGAAGGTTCATCGAAGGATTTTCGAAGATTGCTAAATCAATGACGAAGCTTACTCAGAAAGGATTCAAATTTGATTGGGAAGAAAAAGGAAGAAAACGCTTTCAGTAAATAAAGCAAAGTTGTGCAGCGCGCAATTATCAGCCTTGCCTGATATAAGAAAATTTCTTGGTCTATGTGATGCTACACACAAGTCTTAGGCGTTGTGTTGATGCAAGAGAGAGGAAAGTGTGATTGCCTTATGCTTCTCGACAGACTGAAAAATTCTGATAAAGAACTACACCACTTCATGATTTAGAACTTAGGATCGTAGTTTTTGCTCTAAAGTAAATTGGAGACATTATCTGTACAGGAACTAAATGCACCGTGTTCCCCGACCATAAAAAGTCACAACACATTCGTTGATCAAAAGGAGCTAACAAGAGGCAACACCGTTGGCTAGAAATGGGTGAGTGATTACATTATGACTATTCGTTATCACCCGGGAAGGTAAACGTAGTGGCCGATGCATTGAGCCGTAAGGAACGGATTGAGCCATTGCGGGTTTGAGCCTTGGTTATGACTATTGTCTTGGATCTTCCCAAACGAATACTAGAAGCTCAGATCGAGGCCCTAAAACCAGAGAATCTTGAGAATGAAGATGTAGGCGGTATGATAAGAAAGGATATACCTCAAGGTTGAAATTGGAACACGCATCGAAGAAACTTTATGTTTTAAACGGCAGGAGTTGGTTACGCTTTGCTATGGCGCTTAAGATGATGTTATTATGCACTAATCCCCACAAGTCGAATTATTCTATCCATCCCGTTCTGGGGGGGGGGGGGGGGGGGGGGGTTTTGGGGGATTACCAAGACATGAAAAAGCTATATTGGTGGCCCAATATGAAAGCTGACATCACCACATATGTTAGCAAGTGCTTGACATGTGCAAGGGTCAAGGCCGAACACCAAAGGCCATCAGGATTGTTAGTACAACCAGCAATACCCGAGTGGAAGTGGGATAATATCACGATGGATTTTATCACCAAGCTTCCTAAGTCATCACAAGGTTTTGACACCAATTGGGTGATTGTAGATCGACTTACAAAATCTGCTCACTTCTGCCAATAAGGGAGAATGATCCATTAGATAAGTTAGCAAGGTTGTACCTGAACAGAATAGTAGCAAGACACGGAATACCAGTTTCAATCATTTGTGATCGTGATGGAAGATTCACGTTAAATTTCTGGAAATCATTTCAGAAAGCTTTGAGTACAGATATAACTATGAGCACTGCATATCATCCAAAAACCGATGGCTAGAGCGAGAGGACTATTCAAACTCTCGAGAACATGCTACGTGCTTGCGTGATCGATTTTGGCAAGGGCTGGGTTAAACATTTGCCATTAGCCGAATTTTCATATAACAACAGTTATCACGCTAGCATAAAGGCCGCACCCTATGAGGCACTTTATGGCCAAAAATGTCGATCACCTGTGTGTTGGGCCAAAGTTGGAGAAGCTCAACTGACTGGTTCGGAATTGATCCAAGAAACAACGGAAAAGATCATCCTGAACAAATCAGAGAATTCCAATCTGCTTATGATCTACAAAAGACTACCAGATTTAAAGGGGGAAAGACCCATGAGTTCGAAGTTGAAATAGGTTTATCTCAACGGTCTCACCTTGGAAAGGGGTTGTACGATTCGGTAAGCGGGGCAAGCTGAACCCGAGATATGTCAGACCTTTCAAGGTGTTAGCCAAGGTTAGGAAAGTTGCCTACAGCGGAACTTTGCTCCAAGAGTTGAAGCGAGAGTTCACCACACTTTCCATGTGACCAATCTGAAGAATGTTACGCTGACTAACCATTAGTTTATTTCAAGCCCGTTAGAGAATTCACATTGACGAAAAGCCACCAGTTTTGTGAAGAAGCCCCGTTGAAAACAAGGAACGTTGAGATCACACGTTGAAGCAAGCCGGATACCATTGGGTCAGGTTCGCAGAACTCTAGAAGGTCCTGAGTGTCACCTGGGAAACGTGAAGATTTTGTGTCAGAAAAAAATACCCGACACTTTTCACAAACCGGGCTTCGTCATCCACTACAAGGTCTTAAGCTTTGAGGACAAAGATTTTTTAACGGGTGGAGACTGTAACATTTCCCAATTTTCAGGTCATTTTACGACTCCTATTATTTGTCACTATTTATTTTAGTCTGATACGCGTTTACTTTAAATTTAACTTTTATGCTAAATCGCGTAGACTAGAAAATAAATCATTTAACGTAAACTGTCAACCAAATAAATAGGATGCGTCAAACAAGTGTTATATAAATATAAGAATAAATAATTACTAACTTTTACATATTTTATTTTATTGGTCACGTAAAAGGCTTACGTTCGCAATAAAATACATTTAGACACACCCCGGAAATAAACAAATACCCACTTTTAAACCTTAAACACAAAATTAAATCAATTCTTGTGTTAAAAGCCTATGTTGGCCGAATGAGGGGACTAAAGCAACTAGAAAATCTCCTAATGATCCCTAAGTACTTGTACAACCCATGTTTAATTAAAACATGGTACAATATGTTCCTAGTTAGCCTATTACCCAATGGTTAATAACCATTTTCAACCCTCTTTTGCCTTATACCCCGGCTAGCCAACAATAACATACAAAATCCATAAGATTTCCATAATCTTGGTAAATCTTTTACCAAAACCTTGTAATTAAGAATGGTACTAGGTTGTTTTAACAAAACCATGTGTGATCAACTAGAAACCCCAAAACCACTAGCCTAGGGCTCGGTTTGGTTTGTTTAAGGAACTAGGAGATGTAACTAGTATTCTTGCCTATAAATACTCACACACATTTACCATTTGACACTCTTACAACTCGCACACACTCAATCAAGTAAACCATACTTATTCTCTCTTGTCTCGGGTCACAAACCGCAAACAAACACCTTCATTTATCTCACTCGAACTCACAAACCACGCTAGGGCTTCTATAACAAGTCACAATGAAAGTTTATAGCAAAGGAGGTTATTTGATAAGCTTGGAGCTATAGGATTGGTTATCTCGATCGGTACGCATTTGGAGTCCCTATTACTCGCATACCCTCGAACCAATAACTCTAAGACCCTTTGTAAGTCAGATACAAACTTATACGAACTCGTATCATGCATTCTTCCTTATTTACTATCTTCGATCACATTATTTGGTAACTAACAAGTTAACGTGACCATATATGTGCAAATGCAACCATACATGGCTCACGCACTTGTGCATGCTCATATGAAATACTTGTGGTGCTAGGATGTGATAAAAATGTACAAAATAATCGAATATGCACTAGATACTTTCATTTAACCTCGGGTAAGGAAAATAAGGTGGATACAAAACCCTTATACTCAAAATACATAAAAACCACACATAAACATTTCAAGTAAACGTGACATATTGGCTTGGGAAGGAGTATACAAAGTTAACAAACATTTGCATGTGTTACACGACCTTTATATAAGCTAAACAAACTTAAATATATTGCTAGAACTAGTATCGAACCATATATGTTGCTAAAAGAGTAAATGGACCACTAATGGGCCTTGTTAGGCCAAGATAGGCCCAACAGACCATGCAGTGGGGCCCACAAACTAGAAATAAGCTCTATGTGCTTATTCAAAAGCCTAATGTGCTTATTAGGGCTAATCCTCCTATAAATATAGAGACTTACAACTAAGAGTGTTTCCACACTCACACATTTAACAACATCCTAGCAAAAAAAACCAACCTTGTTGCTCTATTTGTTTTGGGTCACCACAGCCGAGACACTATCCACACAAACACGACATCACACTAGTAATCATCAAGCTAAGGTTATACGTTTAAGGGTTTGAAAGCAAGAAAGATTCGGTTTAAACTAAGGCTTGGGCTATAGAAGTTAAGTTTCTACACGACACACATGTTCAAGAATCTAGGACCCTTGTAAGTGTCTTAGCCTACGTTCATATTCAAGTTTCATGTGTCATAAGGCACAGTTATTATGTGTTAACAAGCTAAACATGGGTCGTGCCTAGCATGACACAATCCATGTCTACGTCTTATAATATACAACATATATAGACTTGTGTGGTGAACCAAAAGCTATAAGGCACGTAACAAAGATCTTGTGTATAAGCATGAATGTTTAAATATGACATGCACACGTAAAATATTTAACCGAGAGGTTTGATAACTCGTTTAGAAACAGAAATACTTTCATGTCACGTATCATAATACTTAACAACCCGTCGTGCTCAATAAAGGATGTGTACACTATAGTATATGCGAACTAGGGTTAGTACTGCTAGCAGAGTTAGTACTGCTAGCAGAAGTTAGTACTGATAGCAGAGTTAGTATTGCTAGCATATTGTTAATATTACTAGTGTATTAATAATACTGTTTTTGACATTCCTGAACTTAAGGGACTGTTTGGAACTCATAAGAACCTAAAATGTAATTTTTGTAAAATAGAGGGACTAAACGTATCAATATGGAAACTCAGGGGTGTAAACGGTAAATATTCTATTTTAAACTATAAGGACTATTTTTACCAATAATGAAAACCTAACGGTATTTTATATAATTAAGTGATTTAAATAAAGACTTATGGTATCAGACTAGTCGTGATATAATACGGATACTTATATAACTAAAGTCACGCGAATGATAAATATGTGTATTTATTATAAATACTTAAACACCTTGTAAACTTAAAAGTATATAGTCGTACACCTTCCCAAGAGAAAACGAGGAAAACGAATACAATAAACGTGTACACCACCACACAAGTGATAACAGTATATATATAAACTAGCAAATTTATTGTGGTTTATGCATTAAGTCGTTAGCCTAAACTTGTAGACTAAGACTGGCCTTATTTACTTAGGTATTTGACGGTGTGATTCATTCACCATACTTGGATATAATTATCATTTTCAGAGGACTATTTACTAAGGTGAGTTCATAGCCCCATGTTTTACAATTATTTAAATGATTTACATCTTTGGGGTGAGAACATGCTTTGTTTTACAAATTGGACGCAAGTGTACATTTTATACTATGATTACGTGTTTGCCTAAGTAGCGATAACCCACTGAGCCCTTTATCATGAACTGTCAATTACTAGATTGTGAGCGCGAATGTTATAAATAGATCTATTTGGGATTGACATCCCCGTTTGGGTGAGTAGCGCTCACTGTGCCGGGTTGCCGGACAACAAACGTATACCATGTCGGATTTGGGATGTTGCGGGTTAGAACATCATTCACGGGCATTTACTGGCAATTTATTGCATTCATACATGTCGAGCTTCAGTGTCATGAGCTTAGGAAAACGTAATTACTTTCTATGATGTTTGCATCTGTTGCTTAATCATACACTTGGAAATCTTGCGGTCCTACTATTGATTTACACAAACCTATGAATTCACCAACTTTATGTTGATATTTTAAGCATGTTTTCTCAGGTCAATAAGGCACGAGGTGCACAGATACATTCAGGGTCACTCTTTGGAAAGAGTCAGTACTGAAGATTTAGGCGTATTACATTTTGGGAACATTTGTTATAAACCGAAATCTTTACTTATATTGTCGAACAATTTAAAGCCATGAGCTTATGTAATGAACAAGCATTTTGTTAATCCAATGTATCTTTTTAAAACGACACGTTTAGTGGTCGTTCTCATATCTTGTGCTATTGATCTATGAAGTAACGCCCTCGGATATTCAACATTCCGCTGCTACCCAGATTTGGGGGTGTTACAAATTTAACCAACGGTTAGGATGAAGAATGATATAGGGTAGAAACCTTCTAACTTTCACCAAAATTCATAAACCAACGAGGCAACTGAGACATGTATACACACCCGAATCCACGGGATAGACATACACGCTCGATCACATTCACGTTCGAGTAAAACCAAAGGCTAATCATTAGGTGAGAGGGAAGTAAATTGTTGTTAAATAAAATCAAGAAGCAAATAGATTAAGACTTAAGATACAAGTTTCTAGACACTTATTTCCTGACCGTTATTATAACAAAGACACAACTATTTACAACGTCTTGATCATAGATCAAAAACAACAACCTAAGTTGGCGTTCCCATAACGGTCAACTTCCCAATCATCCTAAAACTTTACATACTCTACAAGGTAAGTGGCGATATCTTCTACTTTGTACAATACTAAACATCGTTGATTTTTTTAGACGTATCAACGAATAATCGTTCCTTTATGTAATTCCTTCGGTAATGCTCTTTGAGAAACGATTATCTTCAAACTTTTTTTTACCAAACATTACTTCAAATCTCGGTGTAGTTCCACCATCTTCACGATCATAATAATTCCGAATAATTCCTTCGGTAATTTCTTTGTTCTTCGGATTCACCATTAATTGTGAATGTAGTAAAATCACTTGAGATTTGACTACTAATATAAATTCCCATTTGCAATTGATACGATCCTGGAATAATTAATTATGGAATAGATATTAAATAAGTATTAAAATAGTTTTAATTATTTAATAGATATCTTTTATTTGGGAAAAGATTAGGATCCGACTTCTTCTACAAGAATAGGATTATTATAAATACAGGATTAGGATTGTAATTCTTATGATGTGGAATATTATGAATGGTTTAGTTATTTATTATCTTTATTGGGAGAGAGATCGACCTCTCAAAAGTTAATCACCTATCTTTATTTATCGTTATTGTTCTTTATATCTCTTAATCGAATCTAGTTCGTATCAAATTGGTATCAGAGCCAGATCTGGGCCATAGTTTTTTTCACCCAAAACACTATTTACACAAAACACTATTCACCCGAAACACTGTTCATCAGTCATGACTAATAAAAAAGTTGCTGAATTAGATGCTGAATTCATCGAGTATAAGGCAGAAGCAAAAGTAAGCATGGATGCTTTGGAAAAGAAGATTGAAGATGGTATTGGAAAGTTAGATGCGAGTATTAAAGGATTAGATGCGAAGTTAGATGCGAAGTTAGATGCGAAGTTTGAGGAACTCAGGCAACTGATCTTGGGTACTGCTCCATCACAATTAACACATGTGGATCATGTGCCTCAAATTACCAAGGTACCTGCAAAGACGGCCCCGTATGTACCACAAATACGACGACGTTATGACGATATTGGGTTGGAATTGCATAATTCTAACGCTGGATCAAGCACTACTATTAGAAAAAACTTAAGGCCTAAGTATTGGGATGTGGAAAAGTTTCACAAATTGATAACAACATCAATAAAAGAAGAGAAGAATTAGGA
>BQNB010041624.1:14909-46638 GCA_026074375.1 Tanacetum coccineum
CATAGCCAAAACCCACGGCATTATAAGCCATCCCAAACAAATCATACAAAATTTTTCTACAATCCATACAACCCTATACACATTCATTCTAAGATATTCTAAGGTTTTATGTAATTAATAGTTTTCATTATAAGCCATCACAACAGAATTTTGTGTAATTAATACACTGCATCAGACCTGATGCGAGTGCTTTTTCACCCATTTCGGTCGAGTTTCGGGTCTCGGACAGAACTGGAAAGTTGTTCAAAATATCGTTTCGCATAAATTCTCTTTAGAACCCGAGTCATGAAAATGTGATTTAGTGGGTCATTATAGTCGGGTCAGACTTAGAAAATAAACTAATATACTACCAGTAGTAATAACACTACCAGGAGTAACTAATATACTACCAGTAGTAATAACACTACCAGGAGTAACTAATATACTACCAGTAGTAATAACACTACCAGGAGTAACTAATATACTACCAGTAGTAATAACACTACCAGGAGTAACTAATATACTACCAGTAGTAATAACACTACCAGGAGTAACTAATATACTACCAGTAGTAATAACTATAACTACCAGGAGTAACTACAACACTACCAGGAGTAACTAATACCCTACCAGGAATAACTATAATTACATTATTCAGATATTTATAAATGTTTTACAATTATAAATATGTTTTCACTCAAACAAGTAGATGGTGATTAGCTAAATAGACTTATGCATGGTAGAGATTACTCAATGTGATTAGTACTTATACGACCTATGATAATTTAGGTTGCATTCGATCTTTTACGTAACGCTTTATCTGCGATATTTGGATTATCAGAACTCAAGGTGAGTTCGTAGCCCCTTTTTCTACTACTTGCTTTATTAAATATGAGGGAGATTACATGCTTGATTTCTTTGGACACAAGTGTTTTTAAAACTGTATGCTATTTCCTGATTACATTATTGCCTAAGTTACCGTATTGCCATTTAAGTCCCCTTTTATCATGGGTATACGCTAGTGTTATGGATAGATCTATCGGGACTGACCATCCTCGTCTAGGCCGTGGTTTCTAGTTGACCATTGACACATTTAACATTTGAAGAAAATTCGTAGGATGTTTGGCAACATCTGTATTGAGAAAATTCGTAGGATGTTTTTGTAACATCTGTATCCGTGTTGGGGCACAAACCTCGAGTACTGGTTTGATTACAGTTTATTACGTTAAGGTTCGGTGTCATGAGTATAACACCCTGTGTTTTCAAGTCATTGACGACATCAATAAATTCACAATGTACTTTTTTTTTATTTTGTACGTGTTTGCTTGAAATTGTAAACGTTAAGTTAAATCGCGTACGCCAAAAATTAGCGTTCAATGTAAACGCTCAGGCTGCTGAGACATAAGCTCTGGTATGGAGCCGTGACGGATATCTATTAGAGGGATTCTGATTTCTTAAATTCAATGAAACTTTTTTCTTATAAAATCTTAATGTCTTTTTATCAAAACTATGGGACCTAACGTGAAAACTCTGATATTTTGTAATGACATTGAATGAATCTTATTTTTAACGTGCATTTAAGGTCGTTTTCTATTATCTTTGATTTTTTGTACTTCTGCGTAGCCACCCATTGTTACCTTTCCGTTGCGACCTGATTTTGGGGGTGTTACATACCATGTCGGACTTGGGATGTTGCGGGTTAGAACATCATCACGGGCAATGTTGGCAATTTATATTGCAATTCTTACATGTCGAGCTTCAGTGTCATGAGCTTAGGGAAACGAATCACATTTTATGATGTTTGCAACTGTTGCATTATCTGGGGAATTTCTTGGCGTCCTACATTATATATTTTACAAACCTATGAATTCACCAACATTATTGTTGACGTTTTAAGTAATGTTTTCTCAGGAGATCAATGAGGTACAAGACCAGGGATACATTGGTGGTCGTTATTTTAGAAGTCGTATGCATTAAAGATTTGGTTGCATTACATTTGGGGATATATTTGTTATGGACTAAAATCTTCGTATTTTGAACAATGAAAAAGTGAAGTTTCAGACTTATGTATAACAATTTGTTAAATCTAATGTATCGGTTTTAAACGACTTTTAAATGGTCGTTCTTATATATATCTTGTGCTATTGATCTATGAAGTACCACCCCCAGACCCATATTTCGCTGTGACCCAATTTAGGGGTGTTACAGATTGGTATCAAGAGCCAAGGTTATAGATAACCAGGTCAAATATTTTTGCTGGACTATAACCGTTTTCAAACATTGCATTCTTACAAAGGGTTTTTTTTACGGGACATACATATACTAGTGTTGCATTAGTTGGTTAGACTAGATGCATTCATGATTGATATACATGTTATAAAATACTATGTATATTACGATAAGAGTCTTATATTAATACTTATATAAGCTACTTTTGATTTTCAAATATTGTCATGTCAGATTTGAAGGATTCCACATTCACCTACACGGCGGTATCCAGTCCATTCGAGGGTTTGTCAGACATAGGATCTCTGGGAGTCGATGGACCACCCATGATGCCAGAGGACCCATATGCATATGTGGTAGCTGTGCCACCTTGAGAATTTCCGTCCAGTAACTTAGCCGTTTCCGTTTAGTAATTTGATTTTTTAAAGTTTCGTTTAGCTTTTGCGTTTAACCGGGAAGTTGTTCTGTTATTATCTGAGAATCGTCACCGGGAGCGACCGGAGACACCAAACGTTGTAGTATTTTGGCAATAGCCACGTTTTTATGTTTTAGGGCAATATTTAAAATTTCATAATTTTCGGAGATACCGTTATTCGTTTCGTTACTTGCGTAAACCGTGTTTCGTTTGAAAATGAGCATATGCATGGAAGGCTTAGAAATTAAATCAAATAATGAAGCACTAGCATCATATAATATAAAAAAAAATTTAGTCCCCTCCTCATGCATGCATGCGTCCAAACAAACTTAATAACCCTTAGAGACCAAGTTTGAATTCAAATTGCAATAAGACAAGTCCTTATCACATGTTTTGTCCTAGCTTAATTCTAATTGGTGGATCAAATTGGTCCCCTCTCTTCCTTTGTCCCATTCCCACGGCACACACACTAACACACACTTAGTGTGTGAAGTAAACTTGTTATTATAAACCATTTGCTTCTCATTTTCTCATTCATAATACACACACACTTCACATTGAGTTTTCTTTGCTCTCTTGTTTCCCCTAGTCCACAAAAAAAACACATAAATATAAATCCATAAACTTTTCATCTTTGATCAAAAACTCTTGAAGGTTTGATCATTTGTATCATTCGGGTATTTGTTAAACAACATTTGGGTTGTTCTAATCTCATTCTTCCTTCTAAAAACCTTCAAACTTTGTAAGTCTTCAAATTCTTAAATAACTTGTACTTTTCTTATCATCTTGATGCATACATGCTAGTTGTACAACTTATTTTGTGAAAACAAGATTTTAAAACTACATAAACCTTAAAAGGTTATGCTTATGGTTTGAAAATAATAAAAGAAAATATAAGAAAAGTATAGTTTTGTGATCGTGGTTATTTTTATCTAATCAAAATAGTATATTATAGCTTATTTGAATTCGGCTTATATAATAAGCTAATAGGAAAGCTTATTTGATTATTTTTAAGCTTATGTGACTTATATATGTTGCGACCTAAAATAGAAAACACAAGGAAATATTTGTTCAAGCTTGTTTCGTGTAACTTAAATTTATTAAGCTTATTTTGTGCTTATTTTCATTCGGCTTATATAATAAGCTTTTGAAAAGATTATTTAATTATTTTGATCTTATTGGGCTTATATTTTGGTTCGGCCCAAATTAGAAAATGAAGAAGAAATATTTATTTAGCTTATTATGTTTCGACTTATATTTTGTTAGCTTATTTTGTAAGGACAAATGGTAAACTTATTCGGGTTAATAAATAAGCCCGAATATAGCTTATTGGGCTTATAGCCGCGTCCCACATACAAGGCCTAACACCATGAGCTTATTTTCAAGTCTATGTGGTCGCCATATTATTGAGTGGCTCATTGTGAGCTTATTGATAGCTTATTATTAAGTCACGTGTTTATCATTTAATGTTTTGCTTATCGGACTAAATGGATAAGTTAAAACTACATTTTTGGACTTAACGGGCCAAGGCCCAACATAAATACAATACACCAAGGCATAAAGCTACGATGTAGCTTATAGAACAAGTTCACGAATATCTTATTTAATAGTGTACGACTTGACGTTATACGTTTAACAAACTGGTTAGGTGGTCTTTGGTCGGACACCTGTAAGGGCAAGCAAATACTTATAGCAATGTACATGCTATCTTTCATTATTAGCTTCAGTGTCATGAGCTTAGTGCAACGTAAATACCTTTTATGTGAAGTTGTATCTGTTATAACTGTCGCATGCGTTTTGATATCTTGTGGTCCACTATAACATCGTTTGAACTAAACCTATGTATTCACCAACTTTATGTTGACGTTTTAAGCATGTTTTCTCAGGTGCTTAGCATGGATGTCGTTGCTTGAACTATATGAAGCCTATTGCCAAACCAATTTTCTAGATTTTATCTATGATTATCTTAAATACCGTCGTTGAACTCATTTAAGCTTCCGCATGTTGTCTTTTGAATCTTTAAAAATTGATTGATGTAAACTTATTAATATTTTAAATTTATGCAACAGTGTTTATTTTTCAAACGTACCCTTAGAGGTCGTTCTTTATGCTTTGTACTCGAAATAGCCATGGATGTCACGCCCCCGGACGCTAAATCAGAAGGGACCCTATTTGGAGGTGTGACAGATTGGTATCAAGAGCCAAGGTTATAGAGAACCAGGTAGTATAAACTAGGTCTGGACTATAACCAGTATGTGATCCTACGTGATTATGTGCCTTACGTGATTTTACATAGTACGTATACATAATTAAATACTATGTAATTAAATACTAAGCGAGTGAATAAATAGATCTATTAAGACTAATTATCCCTATCTGGGTGAGTAGCGCTCACTACCCACAGGGCTCCCGATTAAACAGATATATGTCATGTCAAAACTGGTTAGGTGGTCTTTGGTCGGACACCTGTAAGGGCAAGCAAATACTTATAGCAATGTACATGCTATATTTCATTATTAGCTTTAGTGTCATGAGCTTAGTGCAACATAATTATCTTTTTATGTGAAGTTGTATCTGTTATAACTGTCGCCTACGTTTTGATATCTTGTGGTCTACTATAACATCGTTTGAACTAAACTTATGAATTCACCAACTTTATGTTAACGTTTTAAGCATGCTTTTCTCAGGTACTTAGCATGGATGTCGTTGCTTGAACAATAGGAAGCCTATTGCCGAACCAGTTTTCTAGATTTTATCTATGTTTATCTTAAATACCGTTGTTGAACTTATTTAAGCTTCCGCATGTTGTCTTTTGAACCTTTTAAATTTGATTGATGTAAACTTATTAATATTTTAAATTTATGCAACGGTGTTTATTTTTCAAACGTACCCTTAGAGGTCGTTCTTTATGCTTTGTACTCGAAATAGCCATGGACGTCACGCCCCCGGACGCCAAATCGGAAGGGACCCTATTTGGGGGTGTGACAGATTGGTATCAAGAGCCAAGGTTATAGAGAACCAGGTAGTATATAACTAGGTCTGGACTATAACCAGTATGTGATCCTTACGTGATTATGTGCCTTACGTGATTTTTACATAGTACGTATACATAATTAAATATTATGTAATTAAATACTAAGTATAACTAATATTACTATAATTATATTGCATTTCATTTCGCGGTACTGCATTCGATGGTCTATTCATTCATTTCATTCGTTCATTCACCCATTTGTTCATTCTTTCCCGCATCATGCATGGTTGGTATAAAGGATATTTATATAAACTTTTGCTTGTGCAGGTCATGGCTATTTCAGTTATCTCAGTTTCTTCGGATTCATCAGAGGATAGCGTGGGGACACCTGCTGGACGAGTTATCTTGTTCGGTACTATCCCTACCACTATTCCCGACACCACACCAGTGATTACTCCACCCACTACTCAGACTGACACCACAGTGATACCCACAGAGATACCTATCATAGCACCTACTATACCACCATCCCCAGACTATACACCAGCTTTCATTAGTTCTTTCCATCCTCTTAGGAATATCACGATGGTTTATCGTCATGCTCACCTCATACACAATGAGGATCGAACATTATCCATCGATCTTAGGATAGAAAACTCATCAAAATTCGTCGTCATTTCCTTCAAGACAATGTCCAAAAGGAAATATCTTCATTAAAAAAGTTTCATCGAAATACAATATCGTCGGTATCCTCACCAAACCACTCAAACGTGAACCTTTTTAAGTCTAGGTCTAGGAATGATGAAACAAATCTCATAAACGTATCATTCTCATTTTAATAGTCTTGTTACTATTAAATACATTCTGATAAATCTCGACAACATTAATCATTTCAATTTCGAAATGTTTTAAGCATTTTTTAATTCGCGAAATGCAAATTAAAATGCACTAACTCATTGTTCATGTCCAACTTTAACACAAAACCTTAATCATTCCGCTATTATTATAATAGATTGTTAAAGCTTCAATCTAATCTACATTTCTACTACCAACCTTTAAACAACATACATAACCTCTCATGTGATTGTTCTATGAACATTCACAATAATCGAGAAGAGCTACAAAACTTCGCAGATGAAGTTCATCGTATGCTAACCGTCATCCGTCATGACATTGTCAAGCTCATCGCTTCCGTCTTTATTTTTCTTCACTTATTCTTTTTATTCCACAATTTATGTTTGGATGAGCATGAATTAAAAGGGAAGGGAAAACACACTTGTTCACATATATCCTTTAACCAAATACTCTCAAAACTCTACTATGTGATACCTTATTTTCACTAGAAACCAACAATGTAAAACCGAGTCATCCTTACCACTACCAATCTCAAGTCATCCACCTAGTAATCTTCACAAGAAGATTCACCATGTAACCATTCCCCACAAGTGAATTTTGTAATGAAATGCATCTCATCCTCATATCCCGACACTTATAAGCATGTGTGTCTATCTTGTCAAAAGTCAAGTGAATTTCGTAATGAAATGCGTCTCATCCAATCATTTCTACTTTTTAGCAAGTGAAGAACACAAAGAAGATATTCAATCTTCAGGTGTTGTTGAGTCATCACAATGTCGTGTCTTTCATTTTTCATCGAATCATTTCCACTTTTAAGCAAAGTGAAGAACACAAAGAAGACATTCAATCTTTAAGTGTTGTTAAGTCATCACAATGTCAAGTCTTTCACTTCTGTTCCACCATTTTCATATTTTCACCTTTGTCCGTCAACATTAATAACCAACAAAACACCCAACAAAACTATTGTCAACACCTTCCATTTCCATTCACGCTCATCCTTCTTCGCTTATGTCCCCTCATCTTTATCATCAACATTTAGTTCGACCTAAAGTCTTAAGATAATTTTTGTTGGGAATTATTCATTCTTGACTTAGTACCATTAGTGATAATACTTAGTATCGATAGTTATAGTTAGTATTGACAGTACAAAGTGTTAAGTACTGCTCAGATAGTTAGTACGTTATAGAAAAATAGTTAGTACCATTTAAGAGATATGCATGAGATATTATAGGAAAAGATATGTATTATCTTTTGTACATTTTGTAAGTCTGTTAGTGTTTATCCTTGGTCTATAAAAGGAACCCTGCGGCATTAGAGAGAGCGGAACAAGAACAACTCATCTCATACAATCATATCTCATAGTTAGTAATCTGTAATCACTTTAATAGATTAATAAAAATCAAAGTTTAGTTTTTCATTGTTCTTCTTAATACTATTGTGTAGATTCCGCATATACAATTAGTATTCATAGTCAGTGTTTCTAAATAGCCAATCCTGTATTTATACAAGGTTGGCTATTATCCCTTAACAGGCCTGCCTAAGATCCTGTTTAGTTTGGGACTCACAGTGGTATCAAAGCCTGTTAGAAACTCTGAGTAAGAAGAACAAAAACAAGTTAAAAATCATTATCTTACCAAAACTAATCATGTCAGGAATACAAGAATGAAATTCCACCACAACCACCATCAACACAAACAACCAGCACAACAACTCCTCATATTGTTTCAGACCAACAAAGTTTTTTTTTCTTTCTATTAGCTCAAAAAGGTAGAATACAATAAAGGGCCATGAAAAATGGAACATTATTTGGCCCATACAGACAATCCAATTTGGGTAAGTTATACAAATTGCGAATGGACCTGTATTCAATCACCAACACATTCATAAGGTCAAATCAAGGTTTTACCTTTAAGGACTGCAGAAGAAATCTTAGCTAGAGAAAGAGAAAGAAAAGCTAGGACCACTTTGGTTATGGCTTTACCAGAAGATCATCTTGCTAAATTCATAAAATGACAGATGCAAAAGATTGTGTGATGCCATCAAATCTAGATATGGTGGAAATGAATGAATCTAAGTAGATGCAGAAGTATATTTCGAAAAGCAACGTTTGAAAGGTTTCTCTGTATCAAACTCAGAAGGACTACATAAGAGGTATGACAGATTCCAAGGTCTTCTGAGTCAATTAGAGATTCATAGGACTGGTGTATCCACTGAGGATGAAAATTAGAAATTCCTTAGATCTCTACCTTCTGCCTGTTCTCAAGTTTCCTTCCTTAATCATGAGGACCAAGCCAGGTATTGGACAGTCTTAGCTTGAATGACGAATAATTATCTAAGAAGTCTTTTAAGAATGATGTCAAGAGGCTCTACTGTATTACCCTCAACATGCAGGAATGTGCATATTTGTCTTTGAGAATACAATCAGTACTAATGATGAGTTAGTACCACCGCTTATGGTGTTTCTAATCCTTCTAGTATAACTTTACCAGTACGAACAAACTTCCATCATACTCCTTACTTGCCAAATCCAATCCAGTTGCCCTTAATTGATCATGAGTAAATAGAAACATCTTTGATGAATTTGACTTAGAAGAAATAACTTGAAAATGGCAGTTGCCAATAGTTTTCAATGAGGATGAAAAAGTATTTCGTACAAAAAGACAGGTAGAAAGCTACAATTTATGCAAGGAACCAGTTGGTTTTTTATAAAACCAAAGTTCGATTGTTACAATAATCACAAGAACATGGCATTTTGCAGAGGAGGTATAGAACCAAGGGAAAATCAAGATAATAGGAGGAAATACTTGGAACTAACTCACCCTGATTGCGCAATATATCTATGTACGTAGCTACAATATAACTACCTGTGCTTCTAGCTATACTAAATCATGCTGAAAATAAGGGAAGGAGAAGATCTGGTAAAGCAGGAGGACTCTAAAGCATTGGTGACTATTGATGGAGAAGGTGTAGATTAGACTAGTCATTCAGAAGAATAAGAAGATTATGCTTTTGATGGCTTGCAACAGCTCAGGCTCAGACACAAAGGTAACTTCATGTTCAAATGAATGTAAAGAGTCTTATGCTAAACTTAAAAAACTGTATGATGCTCAGAGAGAACAACTTAGTGATGCAAGCATAGAAATAAAGGCATATACTCAAGGTCTAAAGAAAGTTAAAGCACAATTAGTTGCTCATCAACAAGGTCAACTTTGGTATGAAGAAAAGATAAGGTTTATGAAAATAGACTTAGATGATAAAACCTGATGTTCAACATACCCATAGTAAACTATTTTGCAGAAGCTCAAAAAGAAAAAAAAAGATTTAAAAAAGCCTTTAAAAAAAGTTAATAATGAAAAATAACACAACTCTTCCAAAAATCTTGTAAACTGCCTAAATAACCAAATGATGCTAATGATTAATTGGGCTTTGGAATGAGGATCACATATATGTATGGCATCTTTAAGTTAAGAAAAAGAAGTTTTACAAATTGTATTATGAAGAAGGAAAGTGGAGTTAAAAATCAACCTTTGTATGATAGTTTTGATACAGCAGAAGAATTCATGTTGTAATACCCCCCCCCCCATTGACGGTAATTACATGCCATCTAGACCTGATGTAGAAATAGATTACTCATAATTTACATATGGTTCAAAACAATATCAAACTACTGAATCTGAAACCCAAACCAGTGATTTGATCTGTGAATTAGATTGTAGTGTTGAAAACACGGAACCTTTGTCAGAACCAACTAACAAGAACCCAAGTATAAGTCACCTAAGGTTTTGGTCAGATGCTCTATCAAATAGGAAAATGAATCATATTGTGAATATGAGCATGAGTCACTTAACCAACAAAGAAACAGAAACACCTAGTTTTGCTAACCAGCAATAAAAATCTCCTCAGGGAAACTGTAAAGAACAATCACACATATTAAAAATCCAAAAGTTGACAAAAACAGAATGGGTTTATGGGGTATTGGTTTTACTGCAAGAGCATGTTTTGTTGTGGAAGTCTTAGTCCTCTTATCAGAGATTGTATTTTCTATGAAAAGAGGATGCTAAACAACCCGGAGTAAATAATAGGATGAAAAGGAATTCTAGTCAAAGGGAGAATAGGCCAATTTGGAACAATGTACAAAGGGTGACTCATAAAAACCAATTTGTTCATACAGCAGTACAAACTAAAACTGGCAAAATTCCAGTTAATACTGCTAGAGCTAGCGGTACTAACAATGTTAGTACTGCTAGACATAATTTTAACAGTCAGGCAGTACTAACTAATGCTGCCAAGAACATTAGTACTGTTAAATCTGTTGTGAATAGAGTTAGAACAAAAACTGTTTTTCATAAAACTCATTCACCATTTTTTAGGCCTTTTAATAAAACAACAACACTTAGAACAAATTTTTCATATCAAAAGGTAAATACTTATGAGGTAAATGCAGTTAGTGCTGTTGGGGGAAAAAGGGAAACTGCTGTTAAGCCCTCAGCAGGTTGTAATTAGAGACCAAAAAGATATTACTGGCAAAATATCTCCAAATACAATAGTGGATCAAGTCTTAGAAATTGTTTCACTTTCAAAGATACACTAGGCAGACTCAAGCCTAAACAGGCTTGGGTCCCTAAGAGAAACTAATCTCTTTTCTTTGATGTGCAGGATTATCCACACAGAACTTTACAGAACAAAGGGATAGTTGATAGTGGATGTTCCAGGCACATGACTGGAAACAAGGCCTACCTTGCTGAATATCAAGACTTTAATGGTGACCTTGTTGCTTTTGGAGGAAGTAAAGGTTACATAACTGGTAAAGGTAAAATAAAAACTAAAAAGTTAGATTTTGAGGATGTATGCTTTGTGAAAGAACTTTAGCATTTCAATATCTTTTCTGTGTCAAGGATATGTGACAAGAAAAACAAAGTTCTTTTCACTGACTCTGAAACATATGTTTAGTCTCATTGAATTTATGTCAGCTGAAGCAAAATCAGTCGTACTAGAATCCCTACACAAAACAATATGCACATTTCAATTTAAAAAGAATATTGTATCCTTCAGGATGTTTAGCTTTTTAATGCAAAGGCCACAATTGATGGAATCTAAACAAATTCAAAGGAGGTTGGGTCAAGTTAACGTTTAAAAACTTTAACAAACATGTGAAGGAAACCTTGTATGAGTTACCTTTAAAGATTTTTCAAAATGACCACACTTGTGTTGCTTGTTAGAAAGGAAAGCAACACAAGGCCTCCTGTAAGGCCAAATCAGTGAGCTTTATTAGTCACTCCTTACATCTTCTTCATATGGATTTGTTTAGACCTACATCTGTAAGGAGCTTAAACCATAAGACTTATTGCCTGGTTATACTTATGAATTTTACAAGTTTAGAGTTGGGTATTCATCTTACAGAACTAAGGATGAAACTAGTTTAAATCCTTAAGGACTTTATAAGACAAATAGAGAACCAATTAAATCAAAAAGTTAAAACTATTAGATGTGATAATGGTACAAAATTCAAGAACAAGGATTTTATTGAATTCTGTGGGTCAAAAGGGATCAAGAGGGAGTACAGTAATGCCAGAACTCCACAACAAAATAGAGTTGCTGAAAGAAAGAACAAGACCTTTATTGAGGTTGTTAGGACTATGCCAGCAGATTTATTTTTACCTAACACTTTTTGGGCTGAAGTCATTAGTACCTATGCTTGTTCAGTTTCTTCATAGGGTATTAGTGACCAGCTCATAACAAGACCACCTTATGAAACTTTGTAAAAGTTAAAAACAATCATAAGCTACATAAGACCTTTTAGGTGCCATGTGACCATCTTGAATACCATTGACCATCTGGGCAAGTTTGATGGGAAATCAGATGAAGGGTTTTTAGTTGGGTATTCTCTACAAAGCAAGGCTTTTAGGGTATACAATTTAGAAACCAAGAGAGTTGAAGAAAACCTGCACATAACCTTTTTAGAAAATAAACCCAATGTTGTAGGGAAAGGACCAACTTGGCTGTTTGATCTTGATTATTTAACTGATTCAATGAATTATCAATCTGTGAGATCAGAGAATCAAGCTAACAAACATGCAGGTCCACAAGAAGCAAATCAAAATGCAGGAACAGAAGATATGTTTTAGTTGTATATTCTGAAAAGAATTGAATCTGCTCAGGACTTCCTTTGTACTGTCAATAGGGTCTCTTATTCTTCGAACATTCAAGAGAACAACACAAAGGATGTATGTGAAGCAACCTAACAAGATACTTGATTTAAAGACCGATGAGAAGCTAATATATAAGGAGGATCAAGTCTTTTTGGTAAACTTGAAAGACTTAAGAGCACGAACATGCTGTAAAGACTGTTCATTTTGGGACTCACAAGTGGTATCATAGCAGGAGTTAACCACAAAAACTGCGGAATTTGCTTTTACAAAGCAGGAGCAGCTAAAACTAGCAGTACTAACATAGGTACTACTGCAAGCACACCAGTTAGTAAACGTCAGTCCTTTACGATGGCCTATCCATCTCTGATCCAATCCAATCCAGACAAAGAGACTTTTAAAAACCTGATACTTGTGGACATTTATAAAAGTTCTCTACTGATGGTATTTTTACAAATTCATCTTATGATGATGAGGGTGCAGTGGCTGACTTCATAAATTTAGAAATTGTTGTGAATGTCAGTTCAATTTCCACATCAAGGATTAACTTTATTCATCCTTCAACTCTAATTCTTAGAGATCCACAATCAGCAGTTCAAATAAGAAGCCCATGCTTTTGTAAGCTATATTCAAAAACAAAGGAGAAATAATCATAAGGACTTCCAACATTATTTATTTGCTTGTTTCTTGTCTCAAAATGAACCCAAGAAAATCTCTAAAGCACTTAAGAATAAAGTTGGGTTATGCTATGCAGTGAAGAACTGCTCAAATTCTCGATTAGAAAGTTTGGATTCATTTATATTTGCTATGGAAGAGGCAATTGAACAAAAATGGTTACAGAAACAAGAAGGATGAGAGAGGAGTTGTGGTTAGGAATAAGGCAAGGTTAGTTGCTCAAGGACATAGGCAAGAGGAAGGGATAGATTATGATGAGGTTTTTACTCCTGTGCCCAGAATTAAAGCCATTAGGATTTTTTTTAGCCTTTACCTCTTACATGGGCTTCATAGTCTATCAAATGGATGTGAAAAATGCTTTCCTTTATGGCAAAATATAATGAAGGATGACCTATGTGTCACACCACTAGGTTTTTTTATAATTCTAAATATCCTAAAATTGACTACAAAGTAATGTGAAAGCTCTTCTAGGGTTTTACCCCAAATCCTAGAGCCTGGTATGATACTTATCTACTTTCTTATTGAAGAAAGGATCCAAGAAGAGGACATTGACAAGACTCTTTTCATTAAAAGGACAAACATGAATCATATAGAATTTAGTTTATGTTGGATGATAACATTATTTGTTACTAAAAAAGAAATCTTAGAGTGATAATTTTGAGCATTAAAAAGAGTAGATTTCAGATGAGCTCTATGGGTAGAAGCTCACTTTTTTTCTTGGATTACAGTTAAACAAAAGAAGATGTATCTTTATAAGTCAGATAAGTATGTTTTCAGAAATCCTGAAGAAGTTTGACTATGTCAGGTGTTAAGACTGGTAGTCCACAATTAAGATCCCATAAGCCTTTAGTCAAGGATAAGGAAAGCCATGATGTGGATTTACATCCATTATATATTCATGATTGGTTCTTAATGTACTTGACTGCTTCTACCTGATATTATGGTTGCAGTTTTGTTGCTTGATCTAGGTTTCAGTCACTCCAAAGACCTCCCAACTAAGATATTGTTAAGAGAATCTTTAGGAATCTAAAATGGCAAACCCAAACTGGCCTTTTGTATCCTATAGCGTTCCTCATTTGACCAGGAAGACTACTCAGATAGTCACCTATTCTAGGAGCAAATCTTATCGGAAATCCATAACAAGAGTGTCAATTTTCTTGGCAGGAACTTTATTTCCATGGCACTGCAAAAAACAGACCATTGTGGCTACTACTACTACAGAGCAGAATATGTTGCTGCAGCAAATTGTTGTGGGCAAGTTTTGTGACTCCAAAATCAATAGTTAGACAATGGGTTTAATTACATGAACACAAAAGATCTACATAGATATTGAAAGTACAATATTGCAATGGAAAAGAATCCAGTATACTCACTCCAAAACAAAGCATATTACCATTAGGTACCACTTCATAAGGGATACTTATGAGAAGAAACTTATCCAGGTGCTTAAAATCCATACTGATGACAATGTAGCTGATCTTCTAACCAAGGCATTTGATGTTAGTAGGTTTCAGTTCTTGGTTGTTACTATTGGGATGATCAATCCAAAAGCTGCATTAGCTAAGGGAGGAGGCATATGAATTTATGTTGTATAGTTAGTATGAATGTTTCAGTTGCAAAAGTCATTTTTAACCATCAGTGAAGAATTTCAAGAAGTTAATTGGGTTTTAAAGAGTCATTGGGAAGAGATAAAGACGGTATTGAAGTATTGCTGTTACCAAATTTGTTCATTCTTTGGTTGGCAAAAGTTAGTACTATTGGGCAAAGATAGTACCGCTATAGAGACGTTGAAGAAAATACCGCCAAGGGTATAAAGTGTCAATTGAAACGGTTTCTTTGATTTTAGATTTGCTAAACCTATAAAAACCCATCTCAATTGCACAGTTTACTTACGTAATCTCTCTCAAATACTTTCTTTCATACAAGCCCTAATCTCTCTCTCACCGACGATCACTAATTAACCACAATGGCTGTTCTTGAATCATGCCCTGAGCATAAATGTGTCCTTAATTAGAGAAGACTGAAAGGAAAGCAGAGTTTCATGCGGTATTGATTTTCTTGCGCGAAGTCCAATTCATAATGCTCTCACTGTAAGTCCAGTAGTCTCTACTACATTTGTTGAACAGTTTTAGATGTCTGCTAAATCCAAAATAATCAACAATGTTAGGTACATTACTGCCAAAGTAGCTAGCAAGCCTGTGTCTATCTCTGAAGCATCAATAAGAAGTGATCTTCTTTTTGATAATGATAATGGGATAGATTCTCTACCAAATCAGGCTATATTTGATGCTATACAACTCATGGGGTATGAGAGGGATTTAACTGTGTTAACATTTAATAAAGCTTTGTTTTCACCCCAATGGAGGTTTCTGTTTCATACAATGAATCATTGTATTAGTTCAAAAAGCACCTCTTGGGATCAAATTCCCACTAACATTGCCACTGCTGTAATTTGCTTGACATCTATTCAGAAATATAATTTTTCTAAATTAATTTTTGATGGTATGCTTAGACACTTAGATGCAAAGAAAAAGTTTGTAATGTATCCACGTTTTATTTCAATCTTTTTGGATAAACAACTAATGAATGTACCTGTACCTTTAGACCATTTTCTTGTAAATACTTTAACAAGTAAAGTTTTCTCCTTTACGGTTAAAAAGGGTAAACATTTTTTAGGGAAAGTCACACCTTTATTTGCTTTTATGTTGGTACAACCAACTGAGGATGAGGGTACTACTTTAGAGAGACCATCTGAACCTCAACCTACACCCTCTCCTCCTCACCCCAAGTGAAGCCACTATTGAGCCTCAATCTGACCCATCCCCTAGACCTTCACCTTCTACTCATATTCCTGATTCTCTTCCAGGAAGTTCTGGTGGGAATCATAGAGGTCAGTCATCCAGTGATAAATCCCTTTCAGAGAATGAGGGTGACATGACACTCCAAAGTGTTTATGATCTTTGTATCTCTTTGTGTACACAGGTTTTAGATCAAGCCAAGGAAATTCAACACCTGAAGGCACAGATCAAGAAGCAAGCCAAACCTGTTATCACACACCACAGAGCATGGATGAAAAGTGTCTCATTGAAGCAAAGATTGGCAGGGAAGAGATCCTTAAAGAAAAACTGGATGCAAAAGGAGTATGTATCCAAACAGGGGAGGAAGTCTGCCAAAGCTGAACCATCAGTCCATAAAGATCCATTATTTGATGAGATGCCTGAAGATACATTGGATTATATGGAGACTGAGGATGCTCAAGATGTGGGGAGGACAAGAGATGTAGTGGATGAAGAGAAGGAGAATGCTGAAGATGTACTTAGTACTGAAGATGTACTTAGTACTGCTCAACAAAAGGTTAGTACTGACAAGGAAAAAGTTAGTACTGACAGACCAATAGTTAGTACTGACGGATCCAAAGTTAGTACCGACAAGGAGAAAGATAGTACCGATAGAACAGATCAAAGTACTGATGATCAAAATGAAGGAGGAAGGGCTACTCAAACTACTCAAACACCTACTTCTACAATATTTGGAGATGATGAAACAATAGCTCAGGTTCTTCTCAACATGAGCCAAGCCAAAGCAGTTTCAAGAGAGAAGGAGAAAGGAGTAGAGTTTAAGGATATTGAAGAAACTGAGAGACCTAGGCCTACTTCAACTAGATCATTATTGACATTAAAGCCTCTTCCAAAGATTGATCCAAAAGACAAAGGGAAAAAGAAAATTGAAGAGGAAGATGAGTCTGAAAGTGAATCTGATGGTATTCCTGAAGCTGAAAAGAAGTTTAAGCAGCTTGCCAGTGATGAAGAAATGGCTAGGAAGGTACAAGAAGAATGGGAAGGTGAAGAGGAAAGAAAAAGATTAGCTGAAGAAGAAGCTACCAATGATGCTCTCATAAGAAATTATGATGACATAAAGGCAAGAATTGAGGCTGATAGACTTCTTGCTGAAAAACTTCAAGAAGAAGAAAGAGAGCAATTTACAATAGAAGAAAGAGCAAAATTCCTTCATGACACAATTGCTGCTCAAAGAAAATTCCTTGCTCAACAAAGATCAGAAGCTATCAGGAACAGACCACCTACAAAGAATCAACTGAGAAATCAAATGATGACCTACTTGAAGCATGTAGGAAACTTCAAGCATTCTGATTTGAAAACCAAGAAGTTTGAGGAAATACAAGCTCTGTATGAAAAGATTAAAAGGTCAGATGAAGATTTCATTTCTATTGGGTCTGCTGAAGATGAAAGACTGATCAAAAAGATGAATGAAAAAGGAATTGATTCCTCTAAGAATGAAATGGTCAAGGAGGAAGATAAAGAAGAAGAAAGTACCAGAAAAAGAAAACTTGGTACTAGGAAAAAGATGAAGTCAAGGAAAAGAAGATTCATACAAAACACTTCTGAGGATGATAGTGAGAAAGAGAATGATGAGCTGAGATTATGTTTAACAATAGCTCCAGATGAGGACAAAGAAGTGGATTATGAAATACTTGACAAGAAGTATCCTATCATAGAATGGAAAACTGAGTATCTTGGAACTAAACCACAGGTTGATAAAGCTAAACACTTAGAGGAGATTAATCAAAATGTGGTGATTAGAAGCAATGGACAAAAGAGATACTTTAGTACTCTGATGAGGGTGCTTTCCATATTTGATAGAGATGATTTGAATGCTGTATATCAACTGGTGATGGACAGATATCAAGATGAGATACCTGAAGGATTTGATAGAGTACTTTGGGGAGATTTGATGATTATGTTCAATCCAGATGATGAAGATAAGTTTTGGAACTCACAGCAGGATTGGAATGTAGTAAGTTGGAAGTTACATGGTTCTTCAGGGGTACATACTTTAATGACTGAGGCAGGATTAGTCATTCATATGCTTGTAGAGAAAAAGTATCCTTTGAGAAAGAAAGTACTGTTGCAAATGCTGGAATTAAAGTTGGAATCTGAAGAAGACAGTACTATGGCATTAGAGTTGATTAGATTTGTCAAGAAGCTAGTTGCAGAGTTAGAACCTGAAGACTCTGATGGAGATGAGGAGGATCTTTGAGTGTTGGTTTCAAAACCACACAACAAATGGTCATTAGTTCACCATGCTTAACAGGCATAAGAACTGGCTAGTCCATAAGCAAACGGCTTATGGTAAAGACTTCTCAAATCCGTTTATGGTTGACAATTTACCAAAAATTGTATGGTTCTCAACTACCTTGCTTCACAGTAAAGAGTTGGCTAGTCTAAGATCAAACAGTTCTTAGTAAAGACTAATCAAATCTGTTGATAGCTGATAGTTTGCTAAAAACTATATGGTTTATCAATGCACCATGTTATGGCAATGAAGCATTGGCTAGTCCAAAAGCAAACGGTATTTGGTAAAGACAAATCAATTCTGATGATGGTTGACAGTTTACCAAAAACTGTATGGTAATTAACTCACCATGTTTTTAAAATGAAGAGTTAACTATCCTATAGCAAACGGCTACTGGTAAAGGAACATCAAATCCGTTAATGGCTGGTAGTTTGCCAAAACTACAAAGCCAACTTAGTTGGATTGTTTCTGAAAAAATGTTGCTGTGTTGCTAAGAAGACAAAGTTGCTGCTGAAGATGGATAGTGTTTAAAAGATCAAGAAATGTTAAAGTGTTTGGATACATCCTCTATGAGCTAAAGAAGATAAATCTAAAGAAACATGAAGTTAAAAGAGTTCAACATTCATGTTTAAGGGAGGATTGTTGGGAATTATGTTTTCCTAACTTAGTACCGACATTATTAATAGTTAGTACTGATAGTTATAGTTAGTACTGAACAGTAACATAATGTTATAGTATGATCAGTTAGTAAGTACCGATAGTAGAATCACTTTAGTACTCGTTTAAGAAGATATGTATGAGTTTATTTTAGGAAAAGATATGTATTATCTTTTACGCGTTTTGTAAGCCTGTTAGGGTTTATCCTTGGTCTATAAAAGGATCCCTCTTGGCATAGTTAGATATACGAGCTTAATATATCTCATACAAATCTTATATCTTGTTAGTAATCGTAATCTCAAAAGGCAGATTATAGAAATTTTTATCTTAGTTTTCATTGTTCTTTCTTAGTACTTGTGCTTAAAATTTCGGCATTAACAATAGTATTCTTTGTCTCGTGCTTTTTACATAGTCAAACTGTATTTATACATCTTGGCTATCATCCTTTATAGGCTGCAGAGATCTATTCAGTTTGGGACTCACAATAAACTTGAAAAATTACTGAAAGCTGCAGCTAATACGCCGTATACAATTAGTTGAATACGCCGTATTGCTTGCTAGAATGGATATGCTGTATTAGTTAAGAAAGTTAGATTCACCGTATACAATTAAAGTGAATACGTCGTATCAGGTTATCGACCAGAACAATACATAGAAAATAATAAACACACAAAACAAACACACAAACAGAACAAACAAATAATTATAAACAATTATACAGAATTTTACACTAATCTAAATTACACTAATTCTAGGGGTTAAGTTAATTTAATGTTAAAAACCAAAATATTAAATAAAAGTAAAGATTAAACAATATCACTCCCCGAAAATGGCGCCAAAAACCTTGATGTGTCGTTTTGTAAAGGTAATTTTAAGTTATCAAGTTTTACATTTATATTTTACCGACTTTACCTAAAACAACACTTTAACGTGAAGTTTACCCGATTAGATGTAGCTTCATTGGTAAGTAGGGTGTCGATCACTAAGATCGAGAACGTTAATCTATAGTTCTATCAATATTTTGGTTAACTAAACTAAGTTAATTAAAACTATGTTAATTCTAATCTATCTTAAACCTATGTTAATCCTAATTCTAACGGATATAGGGGATTTTTAGTTTGAGAGACTCGCATATGTTTGGTGGTAAGTTAGATCAATTTAAGACACAATAACACACGCAAGCAAATTACAAAACATAGAAGAGCGGTCTAGCCAATATTAAAAAACTGTATTAACCATGATTAATCCAATTAAAATGATGGTTTGTTTATTTAGTGCAATGAGTGCTTATCTCGAGGCAGCATATCATTCCAAGATTTAGGCGGTACTTCTTCCTAAAACCTAGACACGTAGAATTCTGTTACAATTAAACGCATCCACATAAAGATCCTATTTGCTGATTATAATTTATCTTAGGATATTAATAATGGTGATCTTATTAAACCCTAGCTCATGGAGACTTTACCCACTTACTGCTTAATGGCAATTTATATTCTAGTAGTCCACTGTCAAAGTCTTTACCAAAGGAATCAATACGTTATTTGTTGATCCCAGGTCACTTTCTAGTCCAACTTGTTTACATATACCAATGGTAAAGATAGAGCATTAATTGTGATCCTATTGTTCTAGATATATAAATCACTATATGGAGAGCCATCCCGGCATCTAGCTAACTTGGTCGATATCACTAGATCCAGTTGAATGATAGGTCGCATACAAAAGCACATAAAAAAGTATGAATTAATAAACATAAACAAGCAATCAATGATAAATTAAGAGTCAATATAAACAAACCAAACATTTAAATCTTCATAATCCTGGCTAATACCCAAGGGTATTAGCCCTTAATCATTGTAATCAATACAAGAATAAAAACTCAACCAAGGTAAACTAACCGAGTTAAACGAATGATACCAAAAATCAAACGATTACTAGAGTATAGGAGATTACAAGGTGTTTCCTATGGAATTAATAGCTTTGCTTTACCTCTTATGCTCTTCTTGTCTTCTGAAAATCAAATTATGTGGTTAAGGTATCGAAAATATGATCAAGCACACCTAAAACTCATTTTTAGGTCTTATATTTATAGTGTCTAGAATTTGGTCGATACACCGTATTGGTTGAGGTCAATACGGCGTATTGGAAGTTTTGTGGAGTAGGGACCATGTTCAATATCTTCCAGATTATTTTATTAGTATATCTTGGATACGGTGTATATAAGTCTTCTGGATACAGCGTATTGAGCTTGAATTCTTCATGGTATCTGGTGAAGTGCAGGCACCGATACGCCGTATGTTCCTTGTTGGATACGGCGTACTGAAGTGTCAAAAAAATTTCTTTAAATGTCTTTGTTTAAGCTTCAATCTGCGTGCCTTTATGCTAATCTTCACCAAGTGCTCCATAATTACTGCAATTCTCAAATATAAATAATTAAGTACCAATTCTTGCAATAATTATACAAAATGGGTAATTTACATGGGATAAATGATGCTATAAAAGTGACGTTATTTGATGTCATCAGCAAGCCCACTTACAAGTCCTTGTTTGGCAAGTTCATTGATGTAGCTGAAGTTTAGATGAGACAACCTTATATGCCATAACCAAGATTTAGGAAACTAGAAGGAGGGGGAGTTGAATAGTTTACCGATTAATTGTCCGTTTTAAAACTTTGCTTAGAAAATTGTTTGATTCGAGTTGTATATCAATCAATCAACAATATGAATCACAATTAAACTATCTAATGTAATGAACTAAGTAGACAATAACAATATAGAGAGATAGAGAAAGAAACGATCAAACCAAGACACCAAGATTTATAGTGGTTTGGCTACGAATCACCTCTTCGTTCCTACTCCACTCCCCGAGTACTCCACTCAAGTTTCACTTTGTCAACAAGCTCCCTTTAGGTGGAGAAAACTGTTTACACGTCGCTTACTTTCTTTTCAGACACTAAGCTAGATGTCGAGTCTTAATCTTAGCTAGAACTAATCTAAGACTTCACTAAGTCTTTATACACTCACAAGATATATACCCTTTGATTGGCACACAATCCAAATCACACCAATACACAATTTACACTATTAGATCTACACACAATCCAATTTACACAATAACACAAAGTAAATATAATGATTTGTGATCTTGAGGAGGAAGAGATATTACTTGATAACAATTCATATGTAGAAGAATACGATTGTTCTTCTCTTGCACTTGATTAGAAGAAGAAGGGAGGAAGAAAGAATTAATCACTTGAAACAAGATCAAGGTATGTTAGTGATCAAGATATGTGTTTTAGAAAGAAAGAAAGAAGAGAGAAAAGTAGATCTGAGAAAATTCGTAGCAAGAGGTTCTGTTTTTCAGATGGGGTGGACCAGTATTTATAGAAGACAAAAAAGAACCGTTATGCTGGCGGCGGTCCTAGAGGTCCCTAATATATAAGGGGGCCTCCAGGCCTATAAGGGGGTCGCCGTAGAGTACGTTCATCTTTTTGTCTTTTTGTGGGGAAGGTGTTATCTGTTTTGGAACCTTCCATTTTGGGGGGAAAAATCTGATTTCAAATTTACAAAACACAACATATTAAAGCATCAAGTAAGAGTAAACTAGTAGATGATTCTTGACTTCATAAGATGTGATACTCAAAAGGTAGTGATCATTTATTTAAGCAAATTAATCATGTGGGAGTGATTAATTGAAGAGTAAGAATAATGAAGATGGTGAATCATTGTGGTTATGGACTTGTAATTAGGGTATGAGACGGGTGACAAGGAATTGAATGAAATTAATTTCATTCCTTAATGAGTGGAAGTGGTTGGTGGTGTACCTACAACAATGACAAAAGCTAGCATGACACCCTACTTAAGCGTTAGTAGGAGGTTGAACCAATGGGTGTGGTGGGGAGGTTGGTGTAGGAGTTTGAGAATCAATGAGTGTGGAAATGGTATGAAGTTGATTAATGATTCGATCTCTTTGTGGGTAGTTCATAGGTGGTGAGATAGATTGAGGAGTGTTTCTTGAAGGTGGTGGTGGTGAGTCATTATGACAAGTAGGTGATGATTTTGGTAAAGGTGTCTTTCGCTTCCATACTTGACGAACCGACATTCTTGGTTTTCTAGATAGGTTAGGGTGATGATTTGAGCAAGACATTTGTGTGGAAGAAGAAAGTATGAGGAAGATGGTGATGATGAGAAGGATGAAAGTAATTAAGGATTTCAATAATGAGAAAGATGAAAGGAAATTGCAAAGCATGGTGTTGAAGATGAAGATTGAAGAAATTATGTGTTCAAAGAGGGAAATTCCAGCAAGAGTCTAGGACTAGGGTGGTCAAAGAAACAGTAAAGGAGAGACTTTTAAAATTTTTCTTCCCTCCTGTGGGCGGTCCCATATCGGGGGGCGGTCCCTGATTGATAAGGGGGCCGCCTGATGAATTATGGGGCTGTTTTCTGGAGGGAGCAGATTTTTCCTAGTTTTCTCTCTCAGAAGTATCACGTCTCATACCAATCAAAAATCAAGTAAATCTAAAGTAACAATGCATCAATCATTTATCTTAAGCATGCAATTTTAATAAGTCTTAAGAAAGTTCACATAAGAACACAAATTGTCAACTAGCAAAGCATTAATAGGATGATAAAACCATTCTAAAGAGCATCCTAACACTCAGAAGTCATCATTCATTGTTCTAGTTCTAATTAAAAGACATAATGTATTATAAGAGAAGTAATAATAATAGTAATAGTCACTTAGAAGTTATGCCGACATCTTCACTTCCATTTTCCTCCCATCATGTTCTTGAGAGTTTGTCCAATTGACCTTAACCCGTCTCGATGAGCATCTCGTTGTTGAGTTTGAAGAGTTATGGTTTCGGATAAAAGGGTTTTCAAGTCATAATTTTCTTGAGGAGGGTTTTGACGGACTCTAGAATCAACATTCGATGAAGAAGATATATGTTGAGAATGAGATGAAGAATGGAGTGAAATGATTCATCATCATTATCAACAATCATGGCATCAATTTGGAGAGGTGAGAAAGGTAGATTTTGAGTGGTGGAAGAGGAACTAGCTTTTGACTCACGTGGTCTTTTCATGCCTCAATCCGCTCGTGTCTTTCGCTCATAATGAGGAGCGAGCGGATGTATGGCTCGATTATGTGAGAGATAATGATCAAAAGCTAGCTTAGGAGAGACATAAACTACATGTTTGAATAACCTAGTCAAGAGCATTCCATAAGGTAAGAGTTCCTTTGGTTTGAATTGAGTCTTTTCCATTCTTTTGAGAATGAAAAATGCTAGGTTATAAGGAGTGGATGTCTCAATGCAATAAAGCATGTGACAAAGACAAGCGGAGACATGATCCCTATGTCCTCCTAGATAGATGGCATTTTCACGAATAATCTCAACCCAAGGTTTCATATGAGTTTGAATCTCTCGGGTTAAAATTTCGTTTTCACCTACGATAATGGTTTTCTTGTTTTTGGTATGAGTTTCTTGACCTTGTCATGAAATTTGGATAAGAGACTTAATGACTCTTGGAGATGGAGGTTTAGTTTTATAAAGACCTTTACTTGGAACACTTACTGACAAATGGTCAAGAGACCACATTTCGGTGATAGAGGCTTGACCTTTGAATGGAATTTTTAGAATTTAACCGAATTCCTTAAGAGTGAGGAAGAATGACTTATTTTGAATGACAAAGTTGACAACAAATTGACCCTTAAGATTATTGGTAAAAGTGAGTTGACAATAAAACTCAAGAACAAAACGAGGCACAATTTGTTTGTTAATGTCTAACAAACAATCAAAGCCGATTTACCTAAACTTAGCACGAATATGACTCACATTTTTGAAGTTTGGTCTTACAACCCTTCCCTTATGAAAATATCATTTTTCAATATTTTCCATTGTGTTTAGCAAAGGTTGACTAAACTCATTTGATATTAAGGGTATATAGTTTCTTGTCTTATGATGATCTAGACCGATAGCTCGAGGCATTGTTACCTAAAAGATCATGAACAAGCCTATATATTAATCATTTATACTTGTTTTTATGTTTTGAGTTAGTGCCTAGTGTGTTCCTATATGCAACAAATGTGGAGTAACGATTAACTCGACCTAGAAATAAAATCCTAAGAGTTAACCCAAACGCTCCTTAATTTGATTTTGCTCATCCAAACAAGTTGAAAAATACATATGAATTATGTATCTCGAAATTTGTTCATGAGATCATTATGCATGTGTTTGAAAACATTTTTAGGTTGTATTGACAATGCATAACAACAATTTTATTGTGTTCCTAACGTGAGTGATTTGAAAAATAAAATTGGGGTTTTAGTTCAAAAACAATTTTTTGACAAACTCATCAATGTATGCAAATCCTATGTCTACGGGAAGCATATTAGTTGTACATTGTATCCTAGTAGTTCTAATTGAACAAAATTGGAAGAAAAATGGAAAATCCCCAATTTTGATTTTTGGTGTTCATGATGAACCCTAGACTCAAATTGAAAGAAAATAGATGAAATGACTTACAATTGATGATCTTTGTGATGTTAGGATTGATTATTAGTGTTGATTTGATCTTCAATTGATGTTTTAATGGTTGGATTTGAGTTTTGGGTGGGTTATTGTGCGTTTTCGTCACTTGCAGCACGAAGGGGAGTGTTTGTTTTCGTGGTTTGAATTTTTTTTGTTTAAGTGTTCATATTTTTGATTTCCTGATGGCGGTCCCATATCTCCTGGCGGTCCCAAATATATTGGGGGGCCGCCTATATGGGGGCCGCCCTCAGGCTACGTTTTTGAACTTGATTTTGACAAAAAATTTGCGAAGAGAGGTGACTTTTTAATTTGCATTTCGCGAATTAAAGGTGCTTAAAGTACTTCGGATGAAGTATTTAAGTTGTCACGACACGGAGTAGAACACGAACTAGAATTGAGACAGAAGAAGGAGAAGCGGACTTATATGATTTATGGAATGTGTTCCATCATTCCTAAACCAAGACGTAGATAGTTAAACGATTCACGTTTAAGGGGTTTAGTAAGAATGTCGGCGATGTTGTCGACGGACGTTTCGATTGAGATATGGTCCTTTTAGGACATTATCACGAAAAAGTGGTGACGTATTTTCAATTGTGTTCTAAAGGTCAATCGCGCCTTTATTTCACACAAGATGGGAAGGTTCGTCAAATCGTACAGCGTAGTCGATATGCGAGCTTGTTTTCATCTAGAAGTGCTTGTTTGTACATGCCTTTCCGTGCTTACAGATTTCGACTTCGGATATATAGCAAGACGGTAGTTGTTTCTTCAAATCCAAAGATGTCAGAACACATCCCACGAATGTACAAAAGACCCGCTAGTGCTTTTTCGGTCCCACATAATCTCCTCGCAGATCAATTCGCATAATACTACGTTTCTAATGCCGGTCCCCTTGGATACCATAAATCCTAAGTGTGTATGCCTTAATGTATCAGAAGATTACGCGTAACCCTTCAAGTGAGAGGTTTTGGGACCTCTTTGAAAAGCGGCACAAGCAGACACTAAACATGATATCAGGGCCTACTTGCCGTTATGTAAGAATAAACTACCTATCATGCCCGATACTTGGTACTATCTAACCCTACTCGCAACACGCTTCACATCTTGCGTAGAGTTAGTATCGTAGGACGGTTTTTCATTGGTTTAGAATCTTCTAGAACAAAGTTCCTACGCATTTCTTTAACAGACATAGATTGATTAAAGAATAACACCATCTCCCATTGTTGTTAATTTGAATCCATGGAAGAGTTAAGTTTCACCATCATGCTCATCTCGAACTCATCAGCATGATTTTGGCAAATTCAGTCACCATAGTCGGTACAAGTTCGAGACCGAAGATATCATCAACATAGACTTGGACAATGATGAGAAGTGAACTTTTCGTCTTAGTAAAAATTAAGTGTTAACTAGCCTTTCCCCATTTATTTCATGTAAAATAAGAAAAGCTTTTAATCTAATCATACCACTTTGGTTCTTGTTTAAGACCATATAAAGCTTTCTTTATTTATAAACATGATCCGGGTGTTTCAAAATCCAATGAATCTTAGAGATTATGCACGGAACCTCCTTAATGATATAACCATTCATAGAATACACTTTTTACATCCATTTGGAATAATTATACAATCTAAGCGCAAGCAGAGCTAATTATTATCCAAAAGATTCAAGTCTACAACCGGGCATAAGTTCATCATAATCGATCCTTCTCTTTGTTGTTGTATCCCATTAAGTAACGAACCGAGCCCCTTATTTCGAGAATCAATACGTGCTCATCTAACTTATGTCCAAACACCTACTAGGTTCCTATAATGGTCATATCGTAGGTTGCGGAACTAGCTCCCAAACGTCGTTAGCAATGAATTGATTTAATTCTTCTTGCATGGCGACTATCCAACTTTCATCTCCTAAGAGGCTTATTAAAATCGTAAGTTCTATAATTGATATAAACAGTAAAATTACTTGTTTGACTTGTGATCTAAGGGTTCTTGGTTGAGGTTTCCTATAACAGTTTCTAGAGGAGGGTAGTCCTAGATGTCCTTAATATTTGACTATTTTGTAAGCACTAATTTCAGTCCTCACAGATTTGTCTAGGTTTTTTCGTTTGATTTCCCTAATAGCTTCTTCTTCATCTAGATCATCATCCACCAAGGGTGATTGATAAGTGTAGAATACACATATCCGTTTGTACCTAAAATAACCCGATTAAACCCAAAACAGACCAAAAATGGCAAAAATATGCTTGTATTTGTGTTTTGTGTATGCAGGTACGGATAAGTCAAAAATCGCAAGAAAACAGTCAAAATCAAGCAAGCGCGGACACGAGAATCAGAAGAGTACAAAAAGAAGCCAAAGGATCAAAGCCTCAGTCAAAGATAGTCAATCATGGTCAATAAAAGTCAACAAAGCCATAGCCCTTTCCTTTTATAACAACCACAAGGGCTGGTTTTGTAATTTCCAAAAGTTATTTATAACTAGAAAGTGGAAAAGAGAACACAAGGACCTACTGTGCCATTATCCCAAACTCCAACAGAATTAACTGTCAAAAATAGGCGGCAAGTGGTTTTTACTGTTCATTCGTCATCACCATTTCACCAGCATAGGTAAAAGAGAGGGCTTCTCTTAATTGATGGGCAAGGAAGTCAATTCAAGAGCTCTCAAGAACAATGGAGAGGTCATATCAGTCAAATCAAGGATTACTTAAGCTCCCTCTTAATCAAAAGCCACGTATCAATGGAGAAAGCACAAATTCATATGGGTTTTTGTACTAAAACACCCACAAAAGAAGAACAATGTCACATCAAAGGAATGCCATGCTGGCAATCCTCAGGTGTCCACTAATCAATCCAACGGCTTACATTAACTCTCCAATGATTAAAGAATCCAACGGGCATGATTGAAAAGAGCTTGGAAAGGCTAGAAGGATCCTTGACAGGCTATAAATATCCCTCACCTTCACACACATTGAGAAGATCTAGGGGTAGTTTTATATATCTAGTTTTTTTTAATTTTGAGTCTAGCTTAAATTCGTATTTTTTAAATGTAATTTTCCTTTTTCAAGTAATGTAATCAGTTTCTTTAATTAATGAAATTCAGTCTTTGAAATTTTAAATCTCATTTTTAAGCTCTCATTTAAAGTCATAAGCTCTCTTAAATAGCCAATTTGTCTAAATAAGCTAATAAGCTCATTTAAAGCTCTTTCAGTCTATAAGCTGAAATAGAGCTTATTGAATTCAGTATTAATCTTACCTAAACCTTAAATCAGTATCAACTTACATGGATCTTATTGGATTAGAGCTTTTGGAAGGGGATCTTAACTTGGAAGAGATCCCAAGGACTTATACCCTAGCTTATTAATAAGCTAGGGAGCTTGTAGCTGCTCTTAATTGAGATCTCTTGTTTAGCTAGAGAAGTTTGTAAGTCTCTCTTTTATTTCCTTTTATTCTAGCTTTAAATAGTAATCTCATTGATTAGATCTGCTTATTAGCTTATTCTACATGCTTATTAGTGTTTAATTATCTCTACTAGTGCTTATTAGTTATATGTCTTCATCTGTTTTTGCTTAAATAGTTATAGATCATTAGTTACTAATTTCTGTCATAAAAATCCATAAAATCCAAAAATATTAGTTTAAGTAGTTAAGATCTTAGAATTTTGCTTATTCAGTTGTTTAATCATGATTGTTAAGTTAGATTTAAGCTATTTAATATCTGGTTATTTAGTCTAGTACATTAGATTAGTATTTCATAAGCTTTTCTAAAATCTGTCAAGTGGTAAAGGGGTGTTTGGATTAAGCTAGTTTGACCACAATAAGTCAATTTAATTTGTGCAAACACTTTGAGTCAGTTCAGTTTTTCTAAGAAATTAAGTTTCCAAAAGATTTTAGAGTTTAGATTGCTAAGTTGAAATAGTTATGGCTTATTATGTTGGTGCCAGCACCAGGGGAAATTATCTTTGAATTTCACTTGTGCAATTATTGATCTAAGCCCTCCAAGGCTTAGATCTTGCTTGAACTTTGTTTATACACTCTATTTGAGTGTGTCTTAGTGCAGGATTTCCCTTAGGAAACCTGCACTCTTGATTTGCACTTGTGCAAAGTGCACCAGTACTAACTAGTAAGTTAGTACTGCTGACACAAGTTAGTACTGCCACCTTTGGCTTAATTTTTAGTTGAGTAAAAGTAGGATTTAGGTTTTCAAATTCAATATTAGAAGTAATCTAGATATAGCTTAATATGGTTTAAGTTTTAGTTTTCAATTTACTGCTTATTTTCTTAGCTTATTCAGCTGTTAAAAAAAGAGAACTCTGCATCAGCAGTACTAAGTTAGTTAGTACTGCTGATATTCAAATCCCAATTTAAGCCAGTAATTGTAGGATTTTATAGCTTATCTTTTAGCATCTTATAGTTTAGTTATAGCTTAATATAGATTAGGATTTAAATCTCATTTTCTAGCTTATTTTCATAGCTTAATTTAGCTGTCAAAATCACAAAAACACTTAAAAAAGTTAAAAACAGTACTTAGGAATTTTAAGATTTTGATTTGTTAATTTAGCTTATAATTCTAGATTTTTCAGTTTATATAGATAGATTATAAGTAGTTTGATAAGTCCTCAAAGATTTAGAGTCTAGCTTAGCTTTTTAAAGTTTTTAGCTTATTTGGTTTTTGTGCTAAATGCCTTATTTTCTGAGTTTGCTTGTTTTCAGTAGTCTAAAAGTACTTTAAGCTCTATTATCTTTTCAATTTTAGGTTAAGCACATCATAAGCTCATTAGAACTTCTTTCCTTTTTCATTTTGATCTAGTATTGAGTTTTTTATAGCTTATTTTCTAAAACCAAGGGTTAAACCCTCCTTTCTGAGGTCAGTTCAAAAATAAGCTCTTATTGAGCTTATTTGGTATTTTCAGCCCAAGTAGTTTTTATTAATTTTGTTCTCACTAGCTTCCTCTACAACTTTGCTCTTTCGAGTTTTTAGTGATAAGCTCTTTTAAAATTTTAGCTTATAATTGGACTTAGTTTGTTGTCGAGGTAGGACCTTAGGGACCATTCTTGTAATTTTTCCGTTTTAGTTGTTTCTTAGTTAATACTTGCCCGTTTAATGCTTTAGTTCAGTTAGTCCTTTTCCCTTTTGCACCATTAGTCCCTAGTTTAGTTCATTAATTAGTTTTATTTAGTCTTAATTAATAATTAGGGTTAAGTTTTAATTAGTTTAATTAGTCTTTAATAAAAAGTAAAAATTAGGGCTTTTATTTTTAATAATTTTCTGCACTTTTTCTTTATTTAGTGAAATTTTAGTTTACATTTTTAGGGTTAAGTTTTAGTCCATTTGCTTAATAGTTGCGTTTCCGTATTTGTTCATTTTAATTTTATTTGCATATCTTTCCAAATCAAATATCTTTGCTTCATTCAAATCAAGATCCGAACCTAAACGTGGTTTCAATTTCACTAGTCATTGGGGATAACGACCCGGGTGATCATACTTACCCGGTTTAATATACGTATTATATATTATATTATATATATTTTTGAGAGTGAATTTTATCAAGGGTAACTTGGTAATCTTTTTAATTACTCTTAAGGTTATATTTTATATATACTTTACGTGTATAAAACTTTAACACATCAAGTTTTTGGCGCCGCTGCCGGGGACTAGTGTCAAGATTCCTACGTTTTGTGTTTGTTGATTTGGTTTGAAGATCCTTTCCCTCTCGAAAGTTTCATTTTCGTTTTTCAAAAATATAAAAAAAACAAAATTTATAAAATATAAAAAGTAAAAAATATTTTCCTTTTCTTTTTAGTATATGTAAAAGATTTAAAAAAAATAGAAAAAATCAAAAATATAAAAAAAAATCTTTCTTTTTAATTAAGAAATAAAAGTCACCAATTGGTAAAAATATCAAAATATAACATTCTCAACGGAGGTGTTATCATAATAATTTCCGGTGAACTTGTTGGTTCCCAAATCGAACTAAAGATTTAACACTTGTCATTTGTGTCTCTACGAAGTACGGCTCACCTTGAAAAGAAAATTTTGAGAGCTACCGTGAAGTAGTTGATTATTTGGTTTAAGTCTCTTTCGTATAACCGTTAAAATTCATTTCTAAAAAAATAAAAAAATTGTGTAAAGTTTTGCTTTTTGATTTTTAGTTTTTCTTTTTATGCGCACTCGTTCGCAATCTCGAAGACGTCGACA